>JBCFYV010011172.1:88922213-88968045 GCA_039000515.1 Timema cristinae
ATTATTTACAATAAAACTCTGTAACTTACTCCACTTCATATTGGTTTGGGGTGATGATATCAGCCAGGGGGAGTATAGTGTCCCGGTAAATTGGCAGAAGCTCTTGAGGAACATACATATGTCCATTGTCTCCCATGACTGGATCACAAACTTAAACATACATATTCAATACTGTTTTAACTGTGATGTTCAACCTGTTAAGGTCATGTTATGAGAATCTCAAATCTAGCTCAGAGCTAAGACTTTGTCTCAATCATGTAGAAAATAAATTGTGAAAAAATGTTTTGAGAGGAATGTGCAAGGGATAGCTTGGTAAAAGATAGCTAGATCTAACAGGCGAGACCAAATTCAAATTGGGTAAATTGCCTAGATGCAAAGTCACACCTTCCAAAAGAGATGAGATCAATCCTCAAAAGTCCATCTGCGGGCTAACTCAAGTTACAGGTTTACTACTCGCAAGAGATAAAGTGTGCGAGTATTTGTGTGGAAATAGTTAAGTAAATTCAACTCCACAATAGCGTGTTTTTTTCACCTAAATTGTACATTTTGTAAATGTTAAAAAAGCATTAGGACAGAAAAAAACTAGAAGAGAAGAATTCACTTACAAATAGTCAAAAGTCATTCGTACAATTTAGTGAAATGTCTAAATCTTTCTCTATTCTTCCACCTCCTCATATAGTTGCTTCCATTCTTATCCTTTCACTTGAACACTTTCTGTTTCCTACTCCTCCCATCTCTTTCTTGGCCTCCCCTGTGGTCTTTTTTCATACATACTTCTTTTCCATAATTTTCTTTGGCATTCTCGCCTTCTCCATCCTAATTAAATACCCAGATCATCTCAATCTTGCTTCCTCTACTATCTCATATTCTTTTTGGACTCCCACTCCTTCTCAGATAGCTTCATTCCTAATCTTGTTTCTCCTAGTGACAGCTAACATGCTCCTCACAAACTTCATTCCCATGGTTAATATAGATAAGCCTAAATAAAAACTTTGAGAGATTTAAAAAACTGGACAGCTTTTTTTTTAAAAAAAAACATTGAGATTAGTTTTAGAGTATTAATGTTGGTTAAATCTAGTTAAAATTATAAAAATGTATACTTGAGTGTATTTATAACTTTTGTTCACTAACCATATATTAGTTTAGGGTTAATCTTTCTCATATGCTCAACTAGCTGAGCTATTCGCTTCAGAAAAGATGGCGAGCCCACATATCCAGTCAACAGGTGTGTATAATTGTCCAAGCCATTCTGGGACAAACCATCAGTGAGGTCATCTGAAAAAATGCCACATATAACACTAAATTAAAAACTTCACTAATTTGGAATGAGTTGAAATACGTGGCTAATATTCAGCACACTAGAAAATTGGTAAAATATTAAATTTCACATTTGTTTAGTTATAAAGAATGCTAGCTTGTGATGTGACAGTACACATTATATTTTTTTAGATTTAAATAGATTTGTGACCAAATATGTTGAAAGAGAGAGGCCAACATGTAGATTCAATCCCTCCAAAGTCAGTATTCTGGAGATTAAACCTACAGAATCTGTAACCCCTATATTTAAAGTGTAAAGTGGTTAGGGATTTTGATCTTTCAGCTCTCAACCCTTTAATATGTATACTTATTTAAATTCATTTGTTTATATAAAAGGCTTCAAAGTGCCATAATTTATAATAGCAAAGAATATTTGACCAGTTTACAATTATTTTTTTATAAATTTCTCTTATCGTGGCTTTCCCCCCCCATCCCCCCCCAACCGTAAAGTTTATCAATAGGCCCAAATATGGTATCATTTTCAATATAGGATGGATTAAATAGCAAAGCTATTATTTTGGTTAGAATATTATATTTAAATGAACTAAAACAGTAACTAACATATATATAATAGCTTTATTATTTAATCCATCATGATATGTGGACCCATACACCTTATAAATTGTACAATTGGCAGCATAAAGTCCACTACCAAGTCAATCGTGGCTGTGTTATCTAATAGCTCATAAATCATTATCTTAATTTATCACACATTTGTAGCCGACGATTTCCGCACGTCCATCACACACCCTGCTTTAAAATATGAGTGAAGAATAACCCTAGGCATATAACGACTCCTGGATAGCTCAGTGGTAGGAGCATTGGCGTACTAAGCCAAAGGTTCCAGGTTTGATTCTCTTGTCCAGGTGTCATTTTTCAATTTACAGAATTTTCAATAGTTACAACATATCCTGATTTCCATTTGTATTTTTGTTAATCAAGTTTAGGCTTAATGTGTTCGTAATAGCCTTCATCATGTTTCTAAATGTCTATTTTAGGCCTAGCCTAATTTATGCTGAGCATAATTATTTGAATGTTTAGTTATAATAAAATGTGGGGTTCTATTCTAGTTCTAAGTACCGGTAGCCCAAACCATGGTCAAAGTTGTAAGAGAGAGACACACACACACCATGCGCATGCATGCACGCACGCATGCGCACACACACACATATATATATATAGTCCTGGTCTGAGAAGTCTTTATGGAACTTGACTGAGTGCAATGTGTCGTGTGTATGGACTGTGTGTCAGGGAGCAGCATTGGGGTTATGTTAATGAGCTCTTTTGGAACTGAACATTATTGGTAAATCTTGTTTAATTGATTAAATATTTTTGGTTGATTTGTTAACTAAGTTTATTTATTTCTCTTTTTTGTGTTTAATTTATTGAATCAATTAATTACTTAATTATTACTTTTTAAATAACATATTTCCAGTAAAATTGTGCCTAGTTCTGTGAATAACTTTTATTTTGTTTTCAATAATCACAAGCTTGAGTATTTTGTGTGCATTTTTAATCAGTTATTTAACAAATAACATGCCCCAATAACCAAAAAAGGACTCATGGTTTATATGGAGAGGTGTTGACAGCCCATGGTGTGATATTACAGCAAGAATTGTCAAATATATATAACAGTCCAACTCGGTACAAGGCGAAGTCTATTCTGTTAATACATGTTGCAGACATAAGATCATTACAATACACAGCCACAGATAACAAATCCTTGGGGTAACAACTCTGACTCTCAACTTGTTCCTGGATAGAGAGTGTAGTTCCTCACATAGCCACAGGTGCTATCATCATCTCCCCTCTAAATATCGAGACGGTCTATGGGTTTCCTGGACCCTTGACTTCTTCGAGCGGGAGTGGATGAATTGGGAGAGGAACCACCAAGTTGAGGTACTTCAATTCCCACCTCTGAAGGTGTTGGATGAACTGGTGGAATTGACTCTCTTCTTGGAGATGATGAGCTGTTATTTGCCAACTCATTTGGCTCTTGCTGGACCCAAAGATCATTTTCATTAAGAGGCTGGAGAGACTTTTGATTCCTTCTAAATTGTTCGTCCTCTGTTTGGATTATATATAACTGTGGTGTATCATGTTTCTTCATTATAGTACCTTTCTGGTTCCGGTTGGTGATATAGACTTTTTGTACCAGGGTTCAAATTTGTGAGAGGCCTAACTTCATGGTGATGATTATAGTTTTCTTGTTGTTTTGACAGTCTGTTCTTCTGTGTGGAACAGCTGGTCCAAATTAACCAATGAGAGAACAAGGTTACTTGGCAATGTTGGTATAAATCCCCTAAGTTTTCTCCTCATCAAGAGCTCAGCAAGGCTTTAACCAAATTCTAGAGGTGGGGAGTGCAGCTCTGTATGGGTCCTCACTCTTTTCAATATGATTTTTAAAATTCTTTACTTCAGACTCTATAAAGCCATTGCTATGTTAGTACTTCAGGATGTATGTAAAAAGTTTAAAATTATAATCTTTAGCAAACTGGAAAAACTTTTCATTTATTATATCGTTGTGGATCCATTGTGAGTCACAATCAGCTCTAATAATTTCAGGTACTCCATGCCTGGCTAGAATAGATTTAAGATGTTTTATGACACAACTAGTAATGAGGCGCCCCAGCAAAAAGCCATTTCTGGATATATGTAGTAGTCAGCAACCAGTTACCTTTCAAATTCAAAAGATCCATGCAATTGTTTGCCAAGGCCACTCAGGAAACAAAGTAGGTATTAAAGGTTCTGATTGATTTATCCTAAATTTGGCACACTTGGCACAGTTCTCAACAAGATCTCTCAGTTGTGTGGACAATCTTGGGCACCAAATGCTTTGTTTAGCAAGTGCTCTACATTTGGTAATTCCCTGATGACCTTCAAGTAGTTTATTTTATTTTCTTTCTGCATGCAATTAGGAATTATTAGTCTATTACCTTTTAGTAGAATGCCATCTTGTAGAGATATTTCATTTTGATGTTGCCAATATGGTAAGTACATTTCCGATATTTCTGACTTTAGAGGCCACCCGTCTTAGCAAAACTGCATGAGGTGGATACTAGCCTCATCCTTATGTAGATTCTGAACAATTTCTGCCAACTTAGCATCGGACATAGGAAGACCACAGACAACCTCTTGGATATATGCCATCACTTCTTCGGCTAGTTCATCTTCCCCAGCAAGTAGTGGCTGCGGATTGCGGGAAAGAGCATCAGCAATTAGTGGATTTTTACCAGCTACATGAATAATCTCAAACGAATACCTCATCAATTGAAGCCTAATTCTCTGTAGCCTAGGGGTTATAGAATCTAGGTCTTTGGTAGTGAGAATAGGAACTAAAGGTTTATGATCTGTCTCTATTGTTATATGAATACCTGTAATAAAATCAGAAAAGCTTTCATAGCCCAAGCGAGAGCCAGTCCCTCCTTCTCAATTTGTGCCCATTTTCTTTCAGATTCACTGATAATTCGAGAAGTGTAACTAACAGGTTTTAGAGATCCATCATCTTGGTGTTGTATTAAAACTGCACCAAGGCATAGGATGATGCGTCGGCTGACAAAATAGTGTCATTATTGCCCTTATATAAAGCAAGACTAGGTGGCTTTGCTATGGTTATCTTTATGTTTTCAAATGCTTAAGCCTGTAGACAATCCCATAACCATTCAACGTTTTAGCGGATAAGCTCATTAAGAGATTGCGATAAGGTAGACAGATTTGGGACGAACTTGGCCAGAAATGTTACAAGACCCAAAAATCCTTTTAGCTCAGTTACATTAGTGGGAGGTTTCAGTTTGAGAATAGAATTAACTTGCTTTTGGTCCAGAGAAACACCATTCGCAGATATGATATGGTCAAGAAAGTTTATTGTAGTTTGCCGAAATTAACACTTTTCCTCATTTAGAGTCCAACCTGCTTCTTGCAGCCTAGAAAGGACCTTATAAAACCATCAGTCATTTTCCTCAATAGTTGACCCATATACTATAATATCGTCAAAATGGCAGACAACTCCCTCCAATCCTTCTAAATGTGCACTGACCTTCTCTTGGAAAACCTCCAGAGCAAGGGATACCTCAAAAGGTAATCGAAGAAACCAATACCTTCCATATGGTGTGATGAATGTGGTTAGAGCTCTAGAAGAATCTGTGAGGGGAACCTGCCAGAATCCTGAGTTGGATCTAGTTTTGAGAATACCTTAGCCCCTTTTAGTTGACCTAGAGAATAATCAACTGCCGGCATAGGGAAAAGTTATCTTTCTATATGTTGATTTAATTTAGTCAGGTTAACACAAACCTTGGGGATCCATTGGCTTTTGGAACTTAACCATGGGAGTACACCAATCTGATGGCTTGTCGACTTTTTCTATGACTTTATCCCTAACCATCCTATCCAGTTCATTTTTAAGAACCTTCTTTAAAGGTAAAGGAACACTAATAGAATTTGGTACAGCCCCTTTCTCAGTTTTGATGTGGTATGGCTCTCAAATTTTTCCTAGTCCTGTAAAAAGCATAGGAAACACAGTTTTTGGAACAAAATTAGCTTTTCCTATTTTAGAAATCCTCTTCATAAGGCCTAATTTCTCACTAGTATAATGGTTTAGAAGAATTCTATCTGCTCCTTGAAATACATAGAATGTCTCAAAAATATTTTTGTTTTTGTATTGAGTTTCCCTTGAATCCTGCCAATAGTTTTGAGCTGAGCGCCCCCTGGATTGTATAGGATTTTATTTCATGGCAAAAGCTCTATATATCGTATGTACGTTTTCCAATTATTCACATCTGCGCCTGTATCAATTTTATCAGAAAGGTCTTTCCCACAGAATTTGGTGTTTACCAACCATTTATCATGCAAATAATTAGTTTCTGTAGAAGCAAGGCCGACAAATTCATCATCTTCATCTAACTCATCCTTCGTGTCAACAGCATCAACTAATCTAAATCTACAACATTTTGCATTATGCCCTTTATATCGACACTGATGGCAGATAGCACTCCTAGCAGAACATTTGGTTCTAGGGTGTTCAGTAATACTCCCACACCAAAAACATGATTTTCTAATTTGACTTTTATCTTTGTTAGAGAAAGTGTTCCTACTATAACCAAAAAATGTTCCACTCTTTTTTTTAGGTTTATTTGTAGCATTAAGCTTGTGAGCTGCAACTTGACTAGCTCTTGTTAAGGTTTTATGCTGTTTTTTCAACTGCTCAGATTGTATAGCAGAATTAACAGCTGTTTCCAGAGTTAATTTGGCATCTAATTGTTTAAACGAGTAAATTTTTTTTTATCTATAATACCAACTACGACTTTATCTTTAATGACTTTGTCATAAAAAGTGACAGGAAAGTTGCTATCTTGAGCAACAATATGAAGATCTGTAGCATAATTGCTTACTGACTTGCCCTCATGTTGGAATCTAGTATGGAACCGTGCTTGTTCAAAGATTATTTTTTCGGTGGGAATAAAATGGCTGTCAAACTTCTTTTGATTGGCTGATGATAGTTTGAACGATAAAAAAATAATTTCAGCCTGAAGGCCATCAAATAAATCAAAAGATTTACCTGATCTTCTTCCTCCTTTATCATACCTGAAGCATGCCTGAAACGGATAAAACGATCTTTCCATGATTTCCATTCCAATGTCGATTTGAGATAGAAAGGGTCTGGAACTGGTATTTGATACACAGAAGCTGACATATTGGAATTGGGTCCTTCATCTATGTTGGAACTGTTCACTTCACCTCAGTTACACTTAAATACAGCACAATTTTCTACCACTGCCACTATGTGATAATACAGCAAAAATTGTCAAATATATAACAGTCCAACTTGGTACAAGGCGAAGTCTATTCTGTTAATATATATTGCAGACATAAGACATTACAATACACAGCCACAGACAAGTCCTTGGGGTAACACCTCTGATGCTCAGCTTGTTCCTGGATAGAAAGTGTAGTTCCTCACATAGCCGCAGGGTGCTATCATCACACATGGCCCACTAATCATGTTTCAATATTACATGTCAGACGTTTGTTAAAATTGAAACTTAAAAAGAATAGCTTTTGTCAGATATATATAGGAAAAATGAGTGAAGTTTGACAAAAAAATTGTTAAAAATAAATAAAATATGTTATAGGTTCAATGGAAATTATTTAATTTGCTGTAACTTATCTCACTTGAATCTGAAAATGTGTATGAACCCAAATCAAACATTACTATATTACTATGTTACTACAGTTTTTAGGAGTAGGCCTATTAAGAAAATTAAATTGCAACATCTTCTTAACACCTTTAAAAAGAATATGTGTTCTTGATTTTGCTAAATCTCACCTAATTCATGCTCATTCAGAATTTGTCCCTTCCATACTTTGTATCCAGTGTGATTGGAAAATTGAACAGAATTTATAGCGTCCACTTCAAAACCCAAAACCTGAAAACATATTAGCATGATACAAACTTTCAAATACTTTATCATAAATTCAAGATTTTTTTTCAGGTGTAAATGAAGTAAAATATAAAGTGAATATTTTAACATACAAAAGTTAAACATCTTAAATGATAAAAAAGTACAGCCTTAATGGAAAAGAAACATCATTTTCATTTAGCCACTACCTCAAGTTACACTTATAAGGCTTCTGGCTATTGTTTTCTCAGACACATGCCATTTCTTGAAAGGATTTAAAGTTTTGTTTTGTACACCTAGTCAAGCCATTTGGGTTAAGAATTGTATACACATTTATGTAGAGGGAAAGTGGGAAACATTTTAAGAAAAACTATCCTAAATAGGCCTACACCAAATTCCAACGTCAATTTTCCTGCCATCAAAAATCCATTATATTGTGAGAATGAAGCCTTTGACCATATGTGACCATTAAAACGATCATTAAAAGAAAGTAAATATAGTGTGATTGGCTAAATGACAATGAGAAAGAGTGAAACAAAAAACTGCAAAATTGATGTGACAAAGGCTACCTAATCTTAAGTTTTATGAAATCTTAGGTTGTTGACAAAAAATAATTTCACACCACATTAGCTATTATATAAAAAAAAAAGTTGTATAGGCCTACTATATAAATGATTGTTATATTTTCAGTGGTTTGTTAATCTAATGAATATAAAGTGTTAAATAAAATTATAATATGGATACACTAGTGTCATGATTATATATTATTAAATTATGTCATTATTATACAGGGCCCAGTTCTCGGTGTTAACATGTGCATTTTAATATAAAACAATATCCACTAAAAATATTTACTGAATTTATAATATAATCCATTTGACACTCTATTTTCCTTTGTTCTTGTTTTGTAGCCGATGTTCCATTTCCCAAATAAAGTACTCTAGGATAAAGATATTAAAATGTTATTTCTTGTTTAATTTTTACCGTCCCCCTTCAATTACTGTATAGGCCCCCTACTGAAAATTATTTACACTCAGATTCCATATTATCCGGCTTGGAACACCATCACTCTAGGCTTGCTAATCGCGACTCTAGCATAAGTTAAATTAAAAATACAGTGGGTTAGAGAAAATCTACATTTTCTTTTAAGAAACCACATTTTTACAAAATAATATTACCTTGCATCATTATTAATTACAGAGACACAAAAATTAACAGATTAACAAATTATATTTTTACAAAACACTAAAAATAAATAACCTCATGGTGTTATTAGTGATAAAAAAAAGTCATACATAAATATATTTTGATTGGATGCTTGATTAGTTAATATTAAAAACTGCCCCCGCTTTGATGGCCGCATGGTATAAGGTGTCATTCTCACAACAGAGTAGACTGCAGGTGATGGGAAGATCATGATTGAGGGTGTTTTTTCCTTAATGGTTTTCTACTCTCCCTCTATGCAAATGTGGATACACTCTCTAAATTTAACCTACTCATACCTAACACATTATAGTAATTTAATTAGTACATAGGTGTATAAAAACAATTGAAGATGATTAAAATGTCTTAATCAAATTCATGGCCTCTTGGTTACAATTTCTTCCCAAAAGATACACCCATGACAACTCTCCATAGAAATAGCTAGCCTAATCACTAAATATATTATTCAAACCAAAATCGTATTTTAATTGAATTTCAATAGACTTGGATGGTTGTATTAAGCTTGGTTGATTAATTAATTTTATTATAAACACATATTATTTAGATTCAATTATTATGATTATATATGTTTTAATGAGGGATTAGGATTTATTAGGTTGACAATAATGTAGCTTTTTTTAAATGTTTTAGTTGCTTAGTTTGGGGATATGTTTAAGGGGGTTAAACAAAGCTAGCCTATGTGTGAGAGTTTGAATAATGTTACTTAATTCATTAGAAAGATCTAAAATCTGGGTTGGGTCAAGCGACTAATGAAATAATATTTCATTTGCAAGCTTTGAATTTGTTATGAAAAAATGCAGGATGTTTAAGTGTGGTTGCTGTAGAGTTTTTGTGTGTTCAAGCAAATATTTTCAAAATGATGCATTGAATAAACATAAACATACAGCTGTCTTTGTTTATAAACTGTGTTAAGTAAAAAATTTGTTTTTTACCTTTTTTAAAAATAAAGTGTAAACATTCTTGATCCAACCCAGCTTACATTGGGTAAATATTTATGATCAGTTTAAATACTTTTTTTCTGTGTTACTGGTACACAGCTTTCATCATAATAACCACAACTTGCATTATCTAATCCAGGCTCGTATCCAGATTTTGTTTTGTTTTGTGGGGGGAGGCTCATTATTCAAATATTGTTCGACAAAGACGGTCATCTCAAGACTAAACAGCGGGAGGAGGACGAATCTAACCTGCACGCAGATAAAAATATATCAAGATCTTGTACAAAAAATATTGAAGTAGACCCCTTTTTCACTCACTAATAATTGATATAAGCCTATATTTTATGATTATAATAAGAACTTATTAATTAGGCAATTGTAGGCTGCAGATCAAGTGACTTTAGTCTCCAGTGCTGCCAAACGTGATAACTATAAATTGATCACATGGCAAAAGGTTTGAAATTACCTGAAAACAAGCTAAACACATTTGAAGGAAATAATGGAATAAGTTTACACTCTTGAAACTAAAAATATAGTTTACACACAAGTAAGTAACTGTCAAGTTTCATTCAAAATAAGTTCATAATTTTTTAATCTTTTAATAATAATTCTTGTGTAGATTTAAAGGGGAAGGGGGGGTTGAATCTCCCCCCCCCCCCAATACATGACTTTGATCAAATCCAATCACATAGAATGTGAGGGGTATATTTAAAGAAAACAAACCAACATTCAGCTCAATAAAAGAAATAACCAGTGAAGACCCCTACTAGTGTAATTTGAACCTGGGATTCCTAAGTCAAGTCATCCCCGGATGTTTTCACTCTTTGGATATTGAGATAGGTAGTTGAACGTGTGATATGGCGGTATTTGATAGGGAACACAATAACAATACAATCAAGAATCTTGTCTTTAACAAATTTATGGCAGAGAAAATGTTTTATATTATAAAGTTCATCCAGACTACCCCCAACAATGCCTTTCATATTATGCACCTTTGGATCATTTAAATGGCTTTGAGCAAAACCTATTTTATGTCTAGGTATCCACAATAAAGAATTTTTCTCACACACTACAAGATTTTCTTAAGCACTTATTTTCCTTAGTAATTATGAGTTAACCTATATATATTTTTTAGATATTCCTATTTAACTAACCTGTAATGGAAAAGTAGCACTTTTGTTCCCAACATATCCAGAAACAACATGACTTTGAATTGAAAGAACTTTTGGGTAGCTGTGAGCCATTCTGGTGATTAAATGAAGAGGGAAACTTGACGATAAAGCATAGTCCACTTTAGCAGAATAGCAGAGATAAGCATTTATGGTGAAAGACCTGCGGAAGTCGAGGTTATGTAATGCAATCAAAAGTCATTTCATTTATAACATTATAGTCGAATCGTCTTAGGAACGTTTAAAGAATATATTAGAAAATAAGTTTATAATAACCAGTATTGAGCCGCGATATGTAACAGCTATTAAAATTAACAATATTAAAATGACATGCATACACACATGGCTTGACGTATGCGTAAATGAACAACATTGATTAAATTATATAAATGTAAGGTAGGCTCTTTGGTGGTCCTACCATAACTTCTTCGTCATTGTGATAATGCTTTTGTTTTCCCTGTTTTTTGCTTGGTGACCTTATAAATTAAATACTCCACTAAAATAGGTCATGGCGAAAGGAACGCCGGTAGATCATTTATTATTATAGAGAAGTGTCATTCATGAACGAAACAGTAAAAGGAATTAAACATCCGGATCTTCGTTTAAATTAGCCATCATTCACTCGCTATATATGTTTTCTGCATAGATAAGTTTTCTGTCTGCTTCTGCTCTCAGGCACTTTCATAGATAAAGAAATGTAGAGATCAAGATCTCTCTCCAGCGAGGATCGATATTTACGCTAGTGCTAGCGGTGTCTGGTTGTAGAACTAATCATAGAATCAGCGGGCTATTTAAATTCAAATAGAGAGTGAACATTAATTATATAAGACAAGAATCCTTGATTTGATTTTCTTTCCATTTTTTTATTTAACTTTTTTAAATATCTTGTATGGTTAAAAAAAGCCGAATTAAATCAAGTTTTTAGTAACCTTTATGTTTGGTTGTTTAAAAAATAATTTTTTGTGATAATACCTGAATAAAATAAACTTTAAGATATTGTTTTTTCAAAGTAAGCCAATTAGGTATTTCACTGCAATATGATTAATATGCAACTATGAATACATCTTTCTTTAATTTGAAAATTACCCTTTTGCAGAAGGTAAGAAAAAAACTTTGTCAAATCAGCTCGTAATACAAAAATTAGATTGATGATGATTGGGATGGGTAAAATTATAATAACAACTAACATATATTTATATTTTATTAAAGAAATATTTTATTAATACATAGCTTTAATGGGCGGAACAAAATTATAGTTAATTTTTGTTAATATTAGGCATTCTATAATTATATAACACATTGTTTTATTTATTTACAAATGATGTATATTGCTCAAAAATAGTTATTCAAGTTATCCCTCGAGGACTATGAATTCAATCCCTTAGGTCTTAATAGTAAACCTAAATACTAATTAAAATTTATTATTTTACAAAATATGAACATTATCCTAAATAAAACCATTCTAGTCAAAAGGTAATTTCTGGCTTGGATTGAGACTAAAATACTTTTAGGAGGGGAAATTAAATAAATTACCTTTTCTTCCACCAAGAAGTTCCCTTTTCTTCCAAAAAGATGGTAGCCTCCAAAAATGCCTGGTCCATGTACCGTTGTGTCTAGATAGATGGCACAGTCAGACAACTACTTACAATTTGTCATGGAAATAATTGGATTTGAACATATACTTTTTAAATGAAGGGAAATGTTCTGCCTGTAAAATTCCGTGATGCCTATAATAAATATTCCAGAACAGTTGAAATAACTATAAAAAAAATTTAGACTAAATTTATCTCCTGAAGCATTTTTTTAAATTCATTTTGGGGGAAAAGTTTTTTGCTATAAAGAATAAAATTGAAAATGCGTCTTAAAGTACTTTTCATTCCATCCAACCTTAATAATAGAAATATTATATTTGAGTGACGTCTCAACCAAATATTTGATCAAGCACCATACAAACTGCTAAACAACAAACTGATCGACAAGCTATAAAAAAATATTTGGAACGCTGGTTGGGTCAAGTGGCTGACAAAACTTGGACCAACTGCTAGACAAGCTTATGTATAGAAGTACAAAGTGATAGCAACCAAGCGATCGACAGGAGAGAACAAATCTGTAAAAAGATCAACTTCGAGACACCCAGAAACAATATGGACCAAGTGATCGACACAAGCGGGACCATGTGATATCCATTACTACCTTAGTCACGGCCGGAGCCACTGGATAATCGTCTAGGTTCTCTATTAGCCAGAGGATAATCCTGGCGCCGGGGGCGGCCCCAGATGGTTAATGGAAATGTATCCACCTCACTCCTAATCCCTAGAACAGAAAATCCTACCCAAATAAGCAACTCTTTATCACCTTTGCCACCCCGGACTCCACTGGGATAACCGACTAGATTTTCTACGAGTCAGAGAATAACGCTGGCACCGCTGTCGGGCCCAGATGGGGAATGGAAATGTACCCATCCTCACCAAACCAAATCCACCAAGAAAGTAAAAATACTTCCGATCCCTTTCCCAGAAATCGACTCACTGAATCACTCACAAATCACAATCATACCTTAATCACACCTTCCCACATCCCAAGAAAAAAAAATCCTCCCCAATTCCCAAGACCCAAAACAATCACTCACAAAAACAAATTCCATCCCACAGGGACATTTACTAATACACCTGTAATTCTTTTGCAGCCTGGTAATTTACTAATACTTGTAATTCTCTTACATCCTTATTTCATCTGTCTCATTTCATAGGTATATAATTTCATTCGCGAGGTTAAGAGTCACGACAGTGACTCGGTACTCAAACAATATATCAGCCCTTTCTAAGGTTACCTAGATTGGCGCTTCTGTGAACCTGGATATCCTTAGTCGGGCAACAGCCGAACGGCAACCTAACGGCTGTCACTAGAGGACCAATTGCTCGACAAACATCAAGATGAATCCAGTTAAGCGTGGCTCAAGTGACAGACAAGTTATTTCAAAACTAACAACAATGAATGGCGTGGATCACTTTCTCCTCTAACCTAACCTAACCTTAACAGGCTTTCAATTACACAATAGTACCTTTTGTCCCAGTAATTTTCATTCTGCCCCTTGTAGCCCCTCTCCTTGCAGCCCCCCTCCTCCCTTGAATCCATATTCCAGCCTCCATCCTATACTCTCCTCTCAGCCTTCATTCCCTTATCTTACCATCTCCACCAATCGCTCTTCTACCCTTCTCCCAGTCTTCTACCCCCAGCCTTGATCTGCACAACTTCCAGTCCCCATTCTTTACTCCTGTAGACCTGTACTATACATGAGCTTGTATAGCAATTGGTCCAAATCGTGTCGGTCACTTGACCCACCCAGCCTTTCAAATAATTGTTTTCATTTTGTCTACTGGTTGGATGTCTATCCCATGGTCCAACTCATGTCGATCACTTGGTGCACGTCGTTTCTTCGTGTCTAGCATTTGGCTATCTACCACTTTGTCCTCTCGCGTTGGTCACTTTGTTATCTAGCACTTTGCTTGCTCCCATTTGATCATACCTTATCTTTTCAGAATGCAGAGGAAGTTTGAAGTTGAACACTTCTCTTGTTATCTATGGATGAACTGCAAATTGTTCAAGTGAAATGGATTAGCAAAACAATTAATAGCACAGCAACTAATAGTACAAAATAAATACAAAAATAAATAAAAATAATAGTAGCAATGCTACGCAAATAAAATGCCTACTGAACCACCGAGACCACTATTTAATACAACAAAAGTGCTCACATATTTGTCTAGATAGCAGCACAAATGCGGAAAATACCATACAAACATTTTAACACATTTCTTAACAGATCTTTCATATTAATTAAATCTGTGCAATAATATTAAAGCTGAATGACAGTTCCAGTTCGTGAATAAATTGATCTGTGTTTCGTCTATTTCTTGCAATTTAAATTTATTACTGATATTGAAATGTCAGATAGTGAAGTAAGACAAAATTTTGATAAAGAATGCGAAAATGCCATAAATAATCAAATAAATTTGGAACTGTATGCTAGCTATGTGTATATGTCAATGGTTAGTATAAAATTACAGGCTACCATACTGACTTTCGAACCAGATACTATTTTCAACTTGACTAAATATTAATTAGAATAGACAAGTGTACACATTTAATAATGTTCTGTTGTACTCATTTATTTAATTTTCTATTTAAGCTTGCTTACAAAAATATGTGGTCCTTAACACGTTATTAAGATTTTTAAATAGCCAGGTGGTCAATAGAATAGTTTGATCTAGATTCTCCATTAATTACAAATATTAAAATTTTTATTAGTAGTACTTGAAAAAAATTTATGTAATACGGACCCCTACACGATCATCCGACTGTCAGTATGCATCAGTATTTACAACGTGACCGTACACGATCAGTCTTTGTATCATTATTTTTTATCAGTCTGAGCTCTTGCGTGCAACATGCAACAACCTGGATGGTAAGATAGAGGCGTGGGTAGTCTATGTTTGATGCGGAGACTGAAGGAAATATGATGAGCGCGCGCACATGGTCAGTCATACTGTCATTCTCTCCCACCACTTGCAAGACTTATTGACTTGAGACTGATGTGATCATAAAAAAAAACCACAGCACTTTTGTAAGTCCATACATTGGTCCATCAGTACTATCCCTATATTATCAGTCAGACCATCACTATTGAATATTACTTTATTAATACTGACAGTCTGACTTATCGTGTAGGGGCCCTATAAGGCCATTTAATTTATAATAAAGGGAGACCTGGTGGTCTAGGGGTAAGGTGTCAGACTTCTGTGCTGGCGGCCGGGGTTCAATCCTCGGTCCCGGCAAACATTTATCTGGTTCCAAACCCTTCCTTCACCTCTGACAAGACGTGTATAATCCGACTTGTTAATGTGGGAATGCCAGGCCTCCACCGTGGTTCGGATTCCACGTTAAACTGTAGGTCCTTCATTTCATCTCACAATCACCTACCATTACACATTAGCGTAAGTGCGTATAACCCGAATGGGTAGTAAGACGCGGTGCTAATAATAATTAATAATTAAATTGAGATTACCCGTATCTATGGGCACACAAAATGTCAAACACATCAAGTTTAGTTTGATGATAGGTAATGGAAAGGTTGGAATTTAATAATGTTTTTTGGGAAAAGACCCACCTCGAAGGCATAGTTATCTAACACACTAGTTTCGTGTTGAGCTATACTGCTGAGGACGGGAAGATCGAGGTTCAAATATCCACTGGTGAACTGTTTTTTTTTCCCCCCTAAATGGTTTTCTACACTCCCACCACACAAATGCAGGTTCAACCTTCCCAATTCCTAATCCATTAGCATAATCTTCTATCAGTTATTGTCATCTTTATTATTCTATCATTTGTTCTTACCCCCTACACCTGCAGCCCTTCTTTAACTATGAAGCCTACTCCGTTTCTCTTCCCTTCATCATTTCCCATCCAATGCAAAATGTAACCTTTCCTTAATTCCCTCATGCTGCTCCCTCTCCACTTGTCGGCTCTAATCCAGGATATCCACTTTCTCTCATCATCATGACAACAATCTCCTCCACTCTTCCAGTCATTGTGCAATGTTCAGAGTCCCTATTCTTAGAAGTTTGTCGACAATTTTTCCAATTTTAATTTTACATTTTCTCGAGTACTTTGGTTTGTTTCGGCCACTGTCTTACTAAGCCTATTGTGGCCTACACCTGAGTAATGGGGCTACCACTTAAAGGTCCTCAGGTAAACCTTCTCTTGGTGGTAACCTTCCCTAACTGAGGCTATGGTGCTGATGATGCTTAGCTCATCATCACCAACCCTCTCACTCCCAGCCCACAAAGCTAGGAGCCAACTGGTCAGACCCTGTTCCAAGCTTGTTGGTTTTGGCACTGTCCAGTCTCCTGTCTCTCGGTGGCATCTGACCTGGTTTCCACTCGGATTCAACTCAACCTCCACTAGAATACTCAGATCCCGTGTTGCACCACTTGGCATTAAGATCAGGTTTGAGTAGGAGAGGCTAAGTGGAACCCAATAAGTAGGCTCCCTCTATAGGACAACACTAACCTGTTAAGTATCCCCACTGGTCTAGTATATGAACTTAATAAACGCTTGTTTTATTTGTGCTGACTTACCTATTCTTAATATTAAGGGCTACATGCACCAGAAGTTAGATTTCATCTATATTTTTACTTTTTCTTTATTCATGAAATAGTTATCAGGTCTCAAAATTAATTTAAAAAAACTGCTGCTAAACTACTTTTAAAATTGAATTTTCAGGCATACTATTTTCATCGTGATGATGTGGCACTCCTCGGTGTTCATAAGTATTTCAAGAAAGCGTCTGATGATGAACGAGAACATGCACAGAAGCTATTAGAATACCAGAATAAGCGGGGTGGGAGAATTTTCTTACTGGCATAAAGGCACCAGATCATAATGAATGGGGCACGGCAGAAGATGCTTTTACAGCAGCATTACAGCTAGAAAAAGAAGTTAATGAGGTAAAAATGATTATATTTAAAATGTGATGATTTACATTCATTGCAAGTTTTTTTTATCATATACAGTAGGCCTACTAGTATTTAAGCCTTTCAGGTTGATTGCAAACCTAACAAAACCTAGCGTTAAATTGGAGAAGCATAGGTTAGTTTAGCTTGTAAAAAGAGTATATTTCTTTCAGTTCTATTAAGTAAAAGTGAATAAAGGAAAATTAACAAAAATCATACTACTATTATTAAATATATTATTTATTTATGCCATGTTAGTGTGCCTTGATTTGATGCTTCGCCTAATTTATCACATAAGTCTCTTGAGCTGCACACCCTGGAAAAGGCCATGTACACTCCGCCAAGTTTGTAAGGCAGCAACTTGCTGGCTCAGCCCTTGCGGTATGTTATACTTCATACATGATTACAAAGCAGAGTTCATAGCTTATGACCAAGGCTGGAGTTAGAGAAATCCTTAGATCCAGAAATTATTTTCGACTTTTGGGAGGTGGGATGGGAGAGGTTTTTTTATTTTAATATATTTTGGGATATCCAAATAGTTTGATTTACTAAATTATTTTTATATTTTTTATCTAGAGTGTATATAAAGGGTGTTGCAGGAGGAATAGCAAATATTTTGTAATTGGTAGTATTGATTATTCAGAGTAAAAAGTTCATATTAATATGAGTCCAATTCTCAATAGATATGCATATACAGCTGTTTAATAAAACTTGTGCTGTTGCGATAAAGCTACTTTCATCCATGATGGTATCAACAATACCCACAACTCGCATTGATGGTCCGATAAAAATTCACATGCCACTGTAGAAACATTTTTCATAATTTTTTGAAAATGTTTTGTGTGATTGACAATCAGGTGAATGACCTGTTGAATTACAAAATCTTCTTACAGGGTTCATTTATCTACATTTTCTATTAAACAAACTTTCAGCACTATTGGAAGAAATTCCCTTGGCTACAAGTATTGTTATGATCCTTCAGCATGATGGAGCTCCTGCACATTACAGACATTAGGTAACACAATATCTAAACCTAACTTTTCCTAAACGATGAATCAGCTGTGGTGGTCCTGTTCACTGGCCACCGATGCATCCAGACCTCGCCCCCTTAGATTATGGTTTGTGGGGATGAATGAAAAGCAAAGTATACAAAGAAAGGTAAATACGTGAGACAAATAGCTCGCTCACATTATGGATAGTGCTACCCTACTAAAAGAACGCCAATACGACCTCATAAGAACAACACATACTTTTACCGCAAGAGCTGCAATGTGCATTGCTGTTGGTGTTGGGAGTTTTCAAACATTCATGGTGGACTGTAAATTATTTATCATATATGCTTTATATCATCATTAAAACAGTCAACAAACACAAGCAAGTCAGTAATGATTCTTTAAAACCCCTAATAATAGCTTTTTACACGCCAGTTTCAAACAGCCATATATCCACATCCATTGAGAGCTGGACACATGCTTATACACACTCTTTTTAACTCAGAATAATACGGACTACAAACTACTAAAATATTTGCTACTCCTCCTGAAACACTTTGTATACTAAACATAACTTATAACATGCTCTCTCTCTCTCTCTCTCTCTCTCTCTCTCTTATATATATATATATATATATAATATATATATATATATATATATATAAATATAATATATATATATATATATATATATATATATATAAAAATAGTGTGTAACCCAAACAGGTAGTAAGACACAGTGCTAAAAAATATATATAATTAGAACCCAGATTTGTATGCAAAATTCATTTTCTTTTTTACATATTTAAAGATATGTGGAAATTATATATCACAGCTTAATAGACTATAATGATCAGTGTTTGATTGTGCATATAAATGCATATTCTGGGGGGAAATGATTTTGCATTTATATTTTAAATTTTTACGGTAAAAATTAATATTTTACTGTAGCATCGGATGTTTTATGATAGACACGAAACAAACATAAATAGTCAAGACTTACCCCGTTTGCTTGTTGACTGGGGCTGCTGGGAAGAACAACACAAAACCACCTAACGCACCTTCACCGAACCGGGAAAATTGAATACTGACTGTGAAGACTGAATGGCAAGTTCAAGCCAACGCCTTGGGTTGAATGGACTTGCGCAGTAAAGAGATCCCCTTCGAGAAGATTCCCGAACGCCCACGGCCTCTCTCAAAGCGAATCAACATGCGCTTTCTTGTGTTCCTTGTTTATTCTCGAATGTTATTCTCCCCTTTTTTTCCATCTTCCCCTCTTCTGTGCTTTAGGGTATATATTCAGGTGCCTGTGGCTACGAACTTTACTATTGGGCCTGAGTCATATCAGGGATAGGATAAGCTCCGGCTTTCAGCTACGTAAAATGTAAGAACTAAATCCATTTTCGGCAAATTAAACTTCTTTTTTTTAAATGTAAATCTTTTCAAAATTCAATTTTGGCTTAAATTTCAAATAACTTTAAAATTAATCTGACAGTTAGGAACATAGTTTTTTTTTTTTTAGATATCACTTTATTGCAAGGTCAGGGCGACTTATCGCCATTAGAGTCACGAATAATCGATTGTATCGATTATGTACTGTATTGTTTAAATTAATGTTCACGGGATCTATTTTATATCTGAAATTAGTTTATCTTGTTGCCATTTGCTACGTCCCGTTTTAATGGGCAAATATTTAGTATTTGAATTTAACATATCTTATTGTCATACACTATGTGCCATTTCTTATGGACAAATATTTAGTATTAGAATTTAACATATCTTATTGTCATACGCTATGTGCCATTTCTTATGGACGAATATTTAATATTTGATATTAGTTTATCTTGTTGCCATTTGCTACGTCCCGTTTTAATGGGCGAACACTTAATATTTGAATTTAACTTATTTTGTTGTCACATGCTATGTGCCATTCCTAATGTACGTATATATTATATTTGAAATTAGATTGTCTTGTTGTCATTGACTAGGTGCCATTTTTAAAGGATTAATATTTAATGATGGAATTCAAATTATCATGTTGTTATTTACTATGCGCCATTTCTTATGGGCGACATCTTAAGTTAACATTTAAGTAATCTGATGAATATTTAACCTCAGACTCTTTAGCTTTGACTTCAATTCATAGTTGTTTATGAATTTAATCTATTTTCTTTATACATCGCAACAACAACAATATATATATTTAATGAAACTGTTAAACATATAATTGAGCTATAGCTAATAAATATCGACTAACTTTGACTTATACTAATTCTTATTATATATATATCCCATCATACCCAAGGTACTACGTAAAATATATATCTATTGTTTATTGTGAATGGTAGGCAGGTTGCAGTCTCTAACTTTTCCTGAGGTAGATGATCCATTTCGATGGCTCAGCAACAGGTGTGAGAGTTGCGAGCTTCGGTATTTGAATGTTTTGAGTATAACATTCAAAGTCTTGAACTCCATAGCACTCACTTCTATTGTTGTTTCCCCCTTTTTGTATTTTTTTGTATTATTTGGGCATCCTCCCCTTGAGGATGCTACATTACTCATTAACTGTCGTACTTGTCTTCTTTCTATCATCGGCTGGTTATTAATTAATTAAATCTCTGCTGTCAATTCGGTATAAAATAAAACAAAACTAGCATGCATGTGTGTATGTGTTCTGAAAATGGTATCGAAAAGAAGATCCAGCACATCCATAGCTGCTTCTCTAAATTACCTGAAATTATAACACAGTTGGAGGCTCAAGTAATTCCTTGCAGTTTTCACCTTCACTGATGGATAAAATTTCAGTAGCATTGCGTTCAGAAACTCACTGTGATGCTAAAATTGCATTCAATAAGTTTGGCAAACTGAAGCTATTGAATAAAATTCTTGACCTTACAAAACAGTCTGTCATATTATAACTCTTCTATTAGCAAAAAATTGTCTGTTGAAAAATCTGAAATACAAGAGGAATTCACCAAAGAAGAATTGTGGTGTTTTTCATATGCACCTGTGACACCATGCGATGTCGAAAGGACATTTTCATAGTATAAAGCATTCTTCAGTGGCAGGCGTAGGAGCTTCACAGAAGAAAATCTCAGTATGGTATGACTTTCCTTATTTACTTTAACAACCATGAGTAAGGCAAGATTTTACATATATTTGTTCAGGTTCCTGGTAAAGTGCTGGCCAAATGTTTGTATATTTGCTATCTGTTTAGTGAGAGTTACAGGGTTAGTATTAAAACTAAAACAAATATAGATTTTAAAACTTCCTATCTAGAAACCTAGACAATTTTTGCTGGTACTGTTTTACGTGCCAATGGAAAAGAGACCATTGGCTTAAAGCAAAAAATGTTAGAATATATATCTTTACATAAAATACCATTTTTCAACTGTGTCTTATTATCTGTCCTGGCTTCACGCAATGTAACACACTAGTAGTTTAAGATTACTAAGGTTGAATTGGGAGGGAATGTACCTTCTTTTATGTGGGGTAAAGGAGGGAAACAATTTAGGAATAAATACCCTCAATACGCTCGACAGGAAGACTAATCCTGACTTCCCCCTCACATGCAAATCATACTAGAATAGTTGATATTTAGAACTTGTGAAATCTTATTCATATATAGTCTGATTTCGGTAGAAAGAACAGCAGAAAATTTCTAGAAAAGTTGCCAGATTACAATAATAGAATGCATCCCTATGCCATAATATATGATTTGATGTAAACAGTTGTCACTTTTGGAAGCAAAGTTTTGAAAACAAGAAACATTATAATAAATGACCATTCTTTTTAAACTAAAAAATAGATTTTTTAAAGAAAGTGTTAAAAATCATTTCATAGCTCTATTTTTTACCATTTTTCATATGTATATTATTATTTATTGGTTAGACACTATATTATGTTGGATGTGTAATATTTGGGATATGTAATAAAAAATAGAGAGTCTAATTTAAAAGAATCAAAGTGACCTTAACGTCACCTTAGCAACCTAAGCTTATTAAAATAATTTTTTTCTGCAATGCTTTGTTTACAAGATCTTTTGATGGAAAGTTTTCAAACGAACACCCGTTATATGTATGTATATATTATATATTATTATATTACATATATTAACTAACATATAATTTAATATGTAAAATAGTTATAATATATGTAATATTTATATACAACTTATATATTTTTATATACATGTAAATTATATACAATATTATGTATAAAAATATATATATATATATTTTTATGCAATGTTATATTTAATTAATCTAATATATATATATATATATAACAAATAATAAGTATAAATAATATATATATAATATTTTGTACAGTATATATATTGTATAGGCTATATAATTTAAAAATTATATATTATAATTATGTAATTGTCACCACCCCCTTATTCACCTTGTGAATGTCGGCCTAGAATCTGTCAGGATGTCTGTGGTCGGGGTTAAGGGTGAGATGATTTTGAATATTTGTGTGGGTTCATGATTGACGTTAGATTTGGCTTTTAAAGAGATTTATTAACACTACTATATCTACTACAAATGGGATGTTAGAAGTGAAGTTAGAATGAAAGAACTAGAAAGTGTGTGACAAAACGAGGTGCTATGAGGTTTAACCAAGAGCCTGTCTGACTCCTAGGTGCTACTTACACGGTTGCCAAACCGGTGTAATCTGTCATTTATATAATATGACATCTATAATCAAAATTTCCTAAAGACAATTAAAACAATATAAGTACTAATCTATTCCATTAAGATTTGGCAGGCGGTGACTCACTCTGAATTGATTTTGCCGGGAAACGCCCAAGTGTCGAGGAACATTGCCCCAGCGGACCATTTCGGCATCGCGAGCATTTTCACATCTTGATCGAAGGGCACACATTGAAGAAAGGAGAGAAAATTGTCTCTGCTCGCCACTCCTGCTGACAGCGCTAGTGAGCAAGTGGATTTATTTCACAACCCCCTTCACCCCCCTCTTACCCGTAAATCTCCTGTTGTAGTCCGAGGCAGTTCTGTTGCTATATAACAGATTCCCTGTATATCACATTTTTGTATTCCATTGTATTTATTCACCGGAGGAGGAACTACTCCATACAACTTCAGCACCGAAGACTACTGGTGGCCATGGTGTCAGGCGTCAGTCTCACCTCTGCGTTGCAGAGGAAGCCTCTTTTGAGAATATTGAGTATCATGTCAGAATGTCTGACATTGCTATCTATGTCCCTCAGACATAGTTTCATGTATTAGAGTGTCTTGCTTTACCTTCTATGTCCACCAGACATAGTGTATTGTGTTAGTGTGTCCGAGTCATTTTTTATGTTCATCAAACATGGTTTCTTTAGTCAAGATGTCTAACATTATCTTCTCTGTCCATCAGACATAGTTTCTTTAGTCAGATTTTTTGACGATTATTACCCTATGCCCATAAGGCATAGTTTAAATACAAGGTTCTATGCTCTACATTTATAGGACCAGGTGATTGAGTATACTGAGTCCGTGAATTTGATATCCTTTTCCAAAGTCCTTAAAACATTGTTATATTATTTATGATACCCTAAACAGTATGATCTCGTTTAGAATCTCTTTATGGCAACAATCAGATCATCTAACATTTTCTTCTTGGACCTAGTTAGGTCAGTGACTGGTTGCAGTGACGATTTCACCTTTGTTTGTGTAGCTATTTACGGTGCGCAACCTGTGGAGCACAACTAGATTGAAGTAGTGGCCCGCGAGGATAATGCTTTCATTTCAGCCCCTCGACGGACCATATTTATCTAAGTGTTCAAAGATGGTTCGTACTAGCCATTGTATGCCCTAATAATGGGTATATGTATAAATTTACTATTGATTGCTTTGGCAGTACTCATTAGGAAATGACCAGCCATAGTAAAATACTGTGTAGATGATTGTTAGCCATCTGTTATTTGTAAAATGGAAGCTCCTCTTATAGGGTATTTTTCTTAGGTTTTTTCATAACTCTCAATGAGGGTTAATACAAGCTATCTAGCTTAGACTATATTCTTCTTAGTAACTCTAAAAATATAGGATTTGATGCTAGGTTTCAATTTTCACTTGTTTCACTATTTTTCATGGTTAGACCTCTCAGGTATTAGTCTGGTATTAGCTTCACTAGATTGTCTTTTTTGTTATATTGGCTTAAACTTAATTCCACTTTTTTACTGTTGCCGAGTTGTGGCAGATGATTCAAACTAATATTCCTATTTCTAGAGTTATTTAACTAAACAAAATGTTCTTTCTAACTACGGTCGGTTCCTTGTGTACAAAGTAATAATACCTATTCGTCTAACCTAATATTTTCTACCTCAATAACGGGATACAGTTATCAATAATTAATTGAATTTAAATCTTGTCACTAAGATATAATTCTATATCTTTTTGTTTACCTTTTAATAAACATATTTGTTAAGCATATATAGTCCTTAGATGTATTTTCCTGCCCTATCCTTCATCAGGTATAACTTGTCTAGTTATGTAAAAGCAATCATTTGTTTTTCTACGTGATAGAAGAAGTAAACGATGTACTGGGTTCGAGCGGCAGCCCCCGAGACTAGAACCGATGCCTTAGCTCGCATAGCTCCGAAACTGGTGGAGTGTCCCCTAGCCTTTGATGTTATGTAGTCAGCCCACTTTTGTGGTCAGCTCCTCTAGTTTATTTGTTTATAGAATAATCATAACAATCTTACAACATTTGTTTTGTCTTTTGCAACTCATAACATACAATATTAAACAAACACGCCTTCTGATTAAGGCCATGCAGTTACATAATATATATATATATATTATTAATAAAATATATATTTTATATAATATACTAAACAGGCAACAAATAATGTATTTGATATATATTACATATGATATACAATATGTAATTTAAAAAAATGTAACCAAACCATTGCAAAATGCATTAAAAGACCTAACCCCTCCACCCTCCTACTTCCCAACAGTAAAGAAATAGTTTATGGAAATAAGTAATTCTCTAACTTTGGCCTTGGTTGTGAGCTATGCAATCTGCTCTGCAATCATGTATGAACTATAGCATACTGTATGAGATGATCCAGAATGTTGCTACCATAGAACCTCGGCGGGGTGTTGGTTGAAAACAAGCTTGCACACATAAATACTCATCTCCTTCCAAGGTTTAACCTTGTGCCTTATTAATAGTGATTGAGAATGAAACTTTATATATGAACTGCCTCTGTCTCAAAATAAAGGGAATATAATGTTCTACAGGCACAAAATCAATTCTCATTATGAAATATACATTCCTTTGAGATTAACTTACTAAAATTATTGCATTAACTAGATTTGTTTACAATTTTGTCACCATTGGGTTAATTACACTGCATAGGCCTTGTTTAATTCCTAAGTACTGCTATTATATTGCTCATTCTTAGGCTTAACTTATGCAGTGGTATTCCCGAGAGCATCAAACCGTTTAAAGCTCTACTAGATAGTAGTATTTTTCCCGCACATCCTCTCAATTGAAGTTCACACTATTATAGCAATTGAATTCTGCTTATAAAATATTCAATACTTTCCCATTTATTTTAACAAGTTTGTTATTGTGTGGACACAGGTCGGCTGTGTCAGAAAATTTTGAAATATCGACCCATTTCCAAATGTTTCATGAACTATTAAGCTGTGTGTCATAATTTCTTCTGGTACTTCTATTATACTTTAACTCAAGCTCTGACAGCTTTTGATTTATTCATCACCCAATTCCATTAACCACTCATTATAGTTTATGTCATTTCCCATGCATTATTGTTTAACTTTATAATTCTAAATTCCATCATCAGCTTAGAGTATTTAATGTTGATCTGGCGATTTCTGTCCTATTAGCGTGCAGAATCACTGGTATTGTAATCATTACCTGAAATCACCCCTTTAACAATAACACTTCTCCCGAATGGAAAATCACTATTCAATATATTCTGCAACAATTGACCACATTTAGTAAATGGCTCGAAGCCATAATTGACTCATCCATATTAGCAGATTGGCTTTTCTGATAACAGATGAATCATTCAATGTAATCCTCATATTGGAGGTTGGATTTTTATATTAATGGTACAGATGGTTTATAGAATGAGTGGTAGGTTTTGACCACCTTCAAGAAGGTTAGCTGCTCTCCCAGTAGATACCATCAGTATGTTCACGTTTCTTTTTTCTCCAATGATGCTTAAAAATGTTTTATATAAGTGAGTTTTTACACTCCCATGGACCCATCCAAAAGAAAACAGAAAAGTAGTTGATTTTTATAAATTGCATCCATCACAGAATAAAAGGCAAGATGTCAGGAGTGCTTAGCTAGGTTTCCTTTAACCTTAGTTTTCACTCTTTTTGCCAAATGCTTAAAAAAATCTTTTGTTAAAAATTATATAATCATAATATTTGTTATTGCTCTTATGCATCAAAATGTTAGTGCTGACTTCTGTTCTACCTAGTTGACTCTTTTATCAGTGTTGTTGGGCCTAAAAACCCGGATGATGATTGATGTTGATGATTGATATAAATGATTATAATGATTGGTGGTTATGATGATTATGATAATAGTAATCCTCATAATCACTATAATAATAGTAATCATTATAATTTATTGGTCACATGCATGGTGTGCCGGGCTCTTTTGACATCTCAGGGCTTGATCCACTGAAGAGCATTTCCGATATGCTTTTTTAAGTTTATTAATTATGTTTAAAACCAAGGTTATAAAATGTTTAGTTCATGGTGTAAGCATGAGGAAGGTAGGTGGGGTAAAATACATTATCAATAGCTTGGAGAGAGGATGGGAAAATCACAAGTGGGAAAACACCTTCACTGCATCTGGCCTAAATTTGAATGTAAACCTCATCATCACCATAAATCCAGCCTAATGTAAGAGTGATGTGACTGCTGATCCTGGTAGCCATTCAGGGTAGTGGTACACTTCCTTAAAATCCCCCTTATAATCCTGTTATCTTAGGTTGGATAGTCTTCAATGAACCTAATAACCATCACTGGAACAATGGGATTGATTTAAAATATATATTTATTTTAGAGTTTGTTGTCAGTCCACAAGACGGCATCATCCAAGGGAGATGCCAACCTCTGTGATTTCCTTGAAACCGAGTACCTTCAGGAACAAGTCGACTCCATCAAAGAAATATCAGATCATCTCACAAACATTCGACGTGTGGGAGAAGGGCTTGGTATCTTTATATTTGACAAAGAGCTTGATTAAAGAGATTGATTCAGCTTTAATATTCCTTATGCTAATATAATTTGAGCTACTATACTATTGGTTTGTTGTTATGTTATCTTGAGTTTAATTATTGTTTGTGAGAGCACTTTTATTGTTGTTTTATATTCACCTTATCAGTATTATTTTCGTTCAAAGTTTAAAATAAAGTTCCTTGATTATTTTATCATTATATATTTATGTAATGATTTGGTTTAGTGATATTTTTGGTAGTAAACATTTTTATGTGGGTTATTTATAATTTTATTTAGTTTACAAACTTATACATGCCATCTCATTTATGGTTTGGTGTTTAACTCTTCTATCATATTTATGAGTAATGAGGGAAAATTCTTGTTCAAAAGCAATAATTGAAGTCTTTGTTTAACCCTGGAGTGATAGAATTTACTTAATATTATGTGTTTAGTTCCTAGTTGCAGGGATATCTTCACTATTTTTTTTAGATTAGAAATAAAACTAAAATTGCTCAAAAAGCTACGTTTATAAACACACAATGTTTATTTATTTTTTGGAATGTCCCTGGCAGTTCGGCTCACACTTCATTCATATATCAGCTTAAAATATTTAGCTTTATGTTTATTTTTACTCAAGTCTTAGAACTAGGACTGTGAAATACATATCTAGGTATTATCAGGCTGATCATTTGTCCAATTTTGAATGGGACAGTACTGTTTTTTTGCTATCCCGGCTGTCCCATCTTAGTAAAAGTGCCACTTTCACAGCAGATTAAACTGCCAATGACAGGGAGATCGAGGTTTGAATCTTGGTCAGAAGGTTTTTCTTCCAAAATGATTTTACACTCTCTCTCCACACAAATGTGGGTACACTTCGTTTAAATATAACCTCCCTAAAATCATCAGCATAGTAAGTACATAGGTTTCCCGAATGAGTAGTACGGTGCAGTGCTAAAAAAATTAGTTATTTTCTCTAACTCTAAGTTTGTCTACTGGGGGGTACTGTTTGAGTGCTAGTTCCAAATAACGTTGGATGGAGATTAGCTACCCTTATATTTTATTAAACTGCTTCTAATATTTATACAATCTCATGTGGGGTGATTTTCCACCTCTGTGGGCACTCTTGAACCCCCCCACTCCCCATTGATCCCCTTCGCATCCAATTTTTGTCTCAGGTAAAATTATGGTCAGCCTAGTGATTCATATTTTTTCTTATTTAAAGCATATACACATATATAGATATGTACACTCCACATAATTTAGCAATACTTTACCAAGTATTTATTTTACTAAGTATTATAATGTTTTTGTTTACATTAAAATTGTGTAAAATGTTAAATTTATGTTTGAGGTTAATTAAAATAAAGATAGCATTTTTCCCTATCCAAGTTCACGGAGTCCTCAAAATCTATCAATGAATCCCTGATATAAAGATTTTTTTTAAATTTACACCATGACATTTTTATGAATTTCATTAACTATGGTTCTATTTTGTATTATAAATAAAAGTGTTAAAAGATACTCTAGCTACCAGAGTTGATTGTACTTATTTAAAGTTAGACTGGACACTTGAGTTATAACTTTTCACAGCAAGAAATCTTATTTTTATTAAAAATATTACTAATTAGTTTTTCCTCTCTCTCTCTCTCTGCACCTGGTGTTTGGAAACTTTTTTTATGGGAGGCCTACAGCCACACAGAAAATTATCTAGCTGGAGTAATTTGTTGAAATTTCTGTAAACAGTACTTAATATAATTTATCCTTTGAGTTTTGTGATTGACTTTTTTTTTGTGATACACTTTTAGTAAATAATAATAGTTTGTAAAATAATACGGATCACAAAATGTGTGGCCTGCGGGCCAAAGTTTCTCCATCACTGGTTTACACACAATGACCACCATATTTTCAAACAATACATATTTATCTTTAGAAATAGTTTATTATTGATCCTTGTGTAAACATTTTAGTGAAATACACAATCACCAGTTTATGCAATTTTCATTTATTTTCCACCCCTGCGCCCACTCCCTTTCTCATTATCTAATCGGGTCAAATGTTGTAGACCAGAGCATTATTAAGGATATACCTTAGGAAACTTTAGAACCTGGTTGGTGTTTCTTATGTTTTGTAAAAGCTGGCAGGCTGCAAGTGATTCGTAGTTCACTACGAGTGTGGTCCCAAGTATCGCTTGAAAAAATAACATGTGTAGAGCAAATAAATGGGTCCTTTCAAAGAAGAGTGAGGTAAAGCGCTGTTACTAAGCTTATTGGTTGGCAACATTTGAGATTGAAACCTAGATAGGTAGTTTAAGTAAATATTAAATATGATTATAGGCGTTGCATGCACAATGTTTAGGGTATTAGGAGTGGAGGAGAAGGGCTGCGAACATGATATTGTCATCAAACCCAAACATCATGGGTGGAGACAGCAAGGTGAGACGGTACAGTGCAGGGAAGGCCTTCAAGCCACTCGGTCAAAATAAATGACTGCAGTGCTCTTTACAAAACACTTGTTAAATTAAAACTTTGATTATATTTATTTACAGTCTAGGTGTGTTTATTTATATTGTATTTTTATTAAATTTCACCAACAGTTATGGAGGCTGCCAGGCCTCACTAAAGGTTCAGGGATTCACAGCTAACTTATAATAAGTACAATAGCCCCATGGATTCGTTGGTGCTGACTGACAGCTGACTGTTTTGAAAAGTTACTAGACCAAATTATTTATCCCTACGCTGAACCATATGATCTGCAAAAACATGTGTTTAGAAGCTGTCACTTATGACTATCAAAATGTAGGTATATGCCTAAATGTTGACTGACAGAAGTCGGCTGTGAGCTGTCAGTCAGCACCAAATAAGCCATGGGGCTACTGTAAGTCAAGTGCTATTTGAAATGATAGAACTAAAGTATTTTGCGAAGTCACCTTAAAATTGTGGTAGGAGGGTATATTTGTTATGTTAGGCTACAAATATATAAATTTTATAGATCACAAACATTTCAGTATGTTTGATTTACACAGATGACAACTTGTATAGAAAATTAGAGTACTTATAAATTTACCAACATAATATAATATAAAGTTTGATTTTAAATTTAGTTAGGTGACCTAACGGTCTAGGGGTAAAGTGTCAGACTTCTGTGCTGGGGGTCTGGGTTCAATCCTTGTTCCCAGCACGGATTTATCTGATTGCCCAGCCCTTCCTTCACCTCTGACAAGAGGTTTATTAATCACAACTTGTGAATATCTGGAATGCCAGTTCTCCACAGTGGTTCGGATATCACGTTAAACTGTAGGTCCTTCATTTCATCTCACAATCACCCTACCATTACGCATTAGTGTATGTGCGTACAACCTGAACGGGTAGTAAGACGTGGTGCTAATAATAATAATAATGATAATTTTAGTTTTACACTCCAAACCAATAATGGCTATCAATTACAATTATTTTTCGTAAGGGTCAATCTAATTGAGGTATGTTTGAGATATACGCGTGGCAGGGTACTGGTTGGATGTTGTCAGATACTTTTAGAAATACATAATGGATTGAAACAAGGAGATGCTCTTTTTCCAATACTTTTTAATATCTCTATTGAGTAAGCTATTAAGGTAATGCAAGAGAGTATGGAAGGGTTGGCACTAAACTGTACATTGCATCTATTAGGATACACAGATGATATAGCTTTGTTGGGTGTTGCAAGAAATGCAGAATTTTTTTTTGGAGGCTAATAAGGAAATAAGTTATGAAGTGAGCTCGAAAAAGAAGTATATGATTACACAGAAAACACAGATTGGGGACGATAGCTTAGAGATTACTTCGAGCAACATATAATTTGACAGGGTTAATGAGTTTAAATATTTAGGAACAATCTTACTATCAATAACGATATTAGAATGAAAATTAGGAAAAGAATAGTCGAGAAATTCAGGTTATTACTTGATCAGTAAGTTGTTGACATCTCGCATGCTGTCAAGGAATGCAAAACTCAGAATATACAAAACAATTTTACCTGTTCTCTATGGATGTGAAATTTGGCCTCTTACATGACGGTATTCTTCACAAGATATCGTTAGTATAATCAAGTCAGATTACAGGGGCAGGACATGCAGCACAAATGGGAGAATCTAGAGCCGTGTTCAGAATATTTACTGGTAAACCCAATGGGAGGAGACTATGGAAGACCTAGACACAGATGGGAGGATAATATTTGAATAGACCTGAACGAGACAGGATGTAATGAGGGTGACTGGATGGAGCTAGCTCAAGATAGAAATAGGTGGCATGCTTTTGTAAGTGCGGCAATGAACTGCCTGAGTTACTAATGTCATTGAGTAAGTAAAACTCATAGGTGAGCGTAGCACAGTACATTACAGTACACACAGAAAGGAATGCTTCTCCGAAGTAAGGGGGCTCAAAGCTGTATATATGGCTTAGTTTAGGAGGGGATTAATAAACAAAATTTTTAAGTTTAACGATCATTCTGTTATATATGTTTAGTGATAAGGATGATGATGGAAGAGGGTAAAAGAAAGATGGATGGAAACATAGAAAAGGGAACACACATAAAATTGCTTTTACAATTAAATGAACAGAGTGCACACTTTCCATTGCTGCGATTGGGTAAACAGTGGTTGCCTCTCGAAGAAAATATATAATTTCTGCCCAATATTGGTTGCCTCTTGAATAGAATCTATCATTTCTGCTCAGTATCCTGTAGGTTTAATTCTATCAGAGCTTAACTTTACCTAAATTTTTATATCAATCAACTAAAATTTACTTACATAAGTAAAATATACTAACTTTAGAATTGAGATATATAACAAGCTAACCTAAATTGATAAAAACAGCGAATGAAACAATGGTCAGCAGATGTTATTTACTTATATTCCTCAATCACATCATTGTAATTAACTGACAGCCACCGCGTCTTACTACTTGTTCGGGCTATACGCACTCATGCTAATGTATAATGGTAGGGTGATTTTGAGATGAAATGGAGGACCTATAGTTTAACGGGGAATCTGAACCATGGTGGAGGCCTGGCATTCCACACATTCACAAGTTATGATTAATACACGTCTTGTTAGAGGTGAAGGAAGGGTTTTGCAAGCAAATAAATCTTTGCTGGGACCGAGGATTGAACCCCGGACCCCCAGCACAGAAGTCTGACACCTTAACCCTAGACCGCCAGGTCACCAAGTTCTTATTAATAATACCAAATCATGGGTGAGTATAGGCTCTCTTGGGTGATGATTAGGTTTTTTTTTACATACTGTGAGCTAATGAGGGCTTTGTATATATTAATTTCTACAACATTCTTAACATTTGATATGACTCAATTTGGTGTTTAATGTGAAATACATAGAATATGTATTTTAAAACTTAAAGGGCATGTCATGCAAATAAATTAATATTCTAATAAAATATAATTTTGAAGTGTAGTATGCATACCACTATCAATGATTAATTTTTGTGGAGATACTAGTTTTTGGTAGTTTGGCATAATAAATACTAAATCCTGTTGGCCTTTTATGAGGGAAAAGAAGACAGCGTCCATTTTGACTTGCCCCCCAGGGGATTGATTAAAATAAATGCACATTAGTTTTAGAAAACTTGATTATATTTTTTTATAAATTACACTCTTTCAAAATAAATTTTTATTGATTTTAATATTACTACCTAAAATACACTTTATGTATTTAAAATTTAAAGTCTTATTTCATATCATTTCATTGCATTCTCCAAACCCTCATAAAGCTAGTGTTGGATAGATATTGAGCCACCTAGCAACTCTTCTGCAGTATAATCTAAAAGTAAAATAATATAACTATAGAAAACAACCTTATTTGGTCACCCAGGACATAAGCCATACTTGCTATCTGATCACTGTATTCAGGATACCAACACGCAAAGCCTTGTTATATATGAGAATGGCCCTATTACATGACCACTGCCTAGTGACAGCGACTTTGTAAAGTGAGTCTTTTAGTCTTCCATATAAAATAACTAGGCTTTACATTCTAGCGTACTAGTTGCAGTATTTTTGTCGCAACAACCAAGTCACAAGTACAGCTGTGCCCTTAACACCAAACCTAAGCTTTCATATTTTTGAGGCAGCAAACCAAGAATTAAACCCAGTTAAATGTCAATATATTTCACTGTTTTTCCCGTATTTTCAAATTACTTATGGGTCAAACATTGATTAATTAAATTCTGTAAAGAGTATTTGCTTGCAAGTCTATATATTTGCACAGATAAAAAACTTAACATAAAATAGTCAATCAAATTTATTTTGCTTTTACTTCAAAAAATGAATGTGAGATTATTTCAAAACTTAAATATTTGTGTTTAAAAACAAATTATAGCATATAATTTTTCTAAACAAATAAAACATATCTACTTAGCCAAAATGTAGGACTTTTCCAGTGATTCGGGCATACTTTGCCATTCTTCTCCTGCCTTACCTGTGTCCATCCTTCTTTCCCTCACCATATCACTTCCTCCTATGTACATATATAAATAACTAAACAAATATTTGAGAATTGAGAATATAAACTGGCCAGCCTCAGAGAAATAGTTACATATTCTTGCCCCCTTCCCCGGAATAACAAATAATAATAAAAAAATGACAATTTACTAAAAATACCTTAAATTACCTAATCAATGGTTAACTTATTGGGTTTTGATACAGGCAGATATTTGTTTTAACATATTTATTGACCGCTTCATTAATTATACAGTACTTTGTACTATAGAAAATAACATTGAGCAAAGAACAATATGCTGAACACTGACATTTAAATAGAATTGGCTACATTAGTTAGAAATGTAAGGAGGAAGACTAGCATCAACTTGTATTATAAATGCACAAATGGTTGTAGTCTTTCAGAGACTTGTAAAATAGATATTATGAATATAGGTATGTAAATGGAAGCCTAATAAAGAATACAGAGTTCTGAAGACAAGAAAATAGAAACATTTTCAAACATGGCAGTTTTTATTCCTATCTATCATTTTACATTGTTTAGTGATGTAAAGTTGTCAAAATATGTTTTGTTAATCTCAAAATAATGTAATTTCTTAATTTTTTTAAAATAATTTCAATTCATTGGCTTATTTAGCCACCTCATTAATATAATTTAACAGTTATTTATTTTTGTTTTTGAAGAACAACTACATAATCCATTAATATACAGAAATATAATGTTTGATTTACATAACAAGTAGGAAAATAGTACTTTTTAAGAAAGACAAATCTAGGACACACATTCACATAAAAACAGTCATACATTCACACAGATATTACAATAACCAATAATGAACTACTTAATTCACTAACTTTTTATTTGGCATAAGTCAATAGTTCTATTTTAAAGGAGGGATATGTGTCGAGTATGGTGACAGAGATAACTTTATTCTGGTAAAGTGTTTGAAGTCTTTGAGTTTTCATGCACCTGCGATTTTTTTGTTCTGAAACTGGAAGCAATGGAACTAATCCACCCATGGTGCTGAGATCGAGCTTTAGAAGTTTGTGTGTCCTCGACATCGGTCTTGTCCAATCTTGAAAATTCGGGAGGACTACAGCTTACTGCAGCGCTCGTTTTATTAGTTTTTTTGTGATTGTTATTATTACCTGTCGATGTTTTATCCTGAAGGACGCTATCCAAACTTCCAGTCAGTGGGGGCTTCTGTCGTGTTGAAGACATTGCTTTATGAGTGCTCATTTGTTTCTTATGTACTGCATATCCCGATCTCTCATGGCCACAGTGTTCTTCTTTGGGATATTTTTGTTCATTTGTCAGACAATCAGACTGTTGTAACTCAAATTTTAATGTTGTCTGTGAAGATTTACCTGTGTCAGAAGAAGAACTGCAAGAATTTCTTTTGTTGTGAAAAGTTAGCCGTTTATTGTGAAAGGATGGTGATTGTGATTGTGATTGTGATGGTGTGGAGGGCATCAGTTCTGGGGATGATGTCGGTATGTCACTTTTACTACCTCCTAAGAAAGCTCTCCATCTGCGTTGACTGTGACGTTGAGATTTCTTTACCTTTGGTAATGTCATGGCTTTGTGATCATTGCCACTCTGAGAATTACTTGTGAAGTAGGATGTCGACGGAGAATTACCCTGCGATAAAGTATGTCCTTTAAATGTCATCATGAGTCCTTTCTGATCATGGCTAGGAGTTGTTGAAGAACTATCTGTAGAGGTAGCTTCACTATCCATTGAGCTATTAATTTTAATTTTCCCTTCTTTGTTTTTATCATAGTTCATATTAAATGACACCCTATCTGCAAAATTTCGAAGCCTCGAGAATATTGAAGATTTGTGATGTTGGTTAGATTTTATGCTTTCTTTTATAATACTATCAACTTTATGGCTGGCTTCATCTGGTCTAGATAATTTCATCATTTTCTTTGAGTTTAACCCCCTCTTGTATTACATCACCACTATCACTATTTTTGGCACTAGCTACTTTTGTATCGTGTTCATTTATATTTGTATATACATTACTACTACACAAAATAGTTTCTTCTGATAAAACACCAAAATTAATTTTTTCATTTTCTTTTGTTGTCACATGGTTCATTTTAATATGTCTATTTATAACTCCTACATGATCTGAAATATCTATCCCTGATTCTTCTTTTGTTTTTTTTGAAGATTTTGAATCGTCTATCATAATGTTACACTTGTCATCTTGGAACGTTTTTTGAGAAATAACCGCTTCTTCATGGTGTCCCATCAAGAAGCTATCGTGACTCGATATAGGTGATGTTGATGAAACTCGGCTGAAGACCTTCATAGGAGAGTCGCTTCTATTCATTTCTTTGTCTCTGTCCTTGATAGCCTTGGCTAACTCACTATACGTGTAGTCGTGAAGTTGGGATTTGTCTTTGCTACCTTTGCGGCTGCCCGGGTAGCTCTTACCACCAGTGATGTTTCCTTCTGTCGATATTTTGAATTTCAAAGTTTTCTCACTAACTTCCACTTCAGTAACTGTTTGATCAGTATCTTCTTCATCTTGCTCCAACATCTCTTCCACGCCTAGAAGAAAATAGTTTGATTAAATGAAATTGTTAAAAGATTATGTAATTAATTAAAATGTAGTTGCTTTTGTGTGTTGTTTTTGTATGCACTTCATTTTACTACTAGGCTCGGCTATTTGCATTTAACTACACTATTGTGATAGGAACAACAATCACATGGATGAAGAATGAAAAACAATTTTAAAAAAAACACCCTCAATATGCCAATTTGATATTCAAACCTCGATCTTTCCATCACCGGTAAACCAGACTATACAAGCTTGGTGCTTTAATGTGCATGCCCATCAATGTTCGTTAATTTTAAATTGGGTACAAGTGATAGTTATTGGGTTAGTTTCGTGCATATCCTAGATAACTCATTAAATAGTATAAAATTATGGAAGGTGTAATTGTATTTGTATTGCTGATACATTTGGTCATGATCATGAATAAAGTGTCAAGGAAACTTGCAAGGGAAAAAATAAAGCAATGATGCCTACTGATGTCTTGATGGTAATACTGGACATACTTTGCCAATAATTGATTAAACAAAATTACAAAATTACCACTTTTGATTCGTTATTCACACTTCCTCTATGCCCCCGAAAGGACAAATTATACATAGAAAGTGTAAGCTTGACATTCACAAGCCTGTGCAACACTTGGCACCAGAAACTCTTCTCTTTCTTGATCTATGACACCTTATTTTCATTAATGGTACCGTGTAAGCGCCACTGCATATACTCCCTACATAAATTTAAATGCACCTGAGATGACTCGTGTGTCTATTCCATTTACTATTATGCTTCCAGTTACGATAACCTTTGCTCCAAACATGTTTTAGGTTACTACACTTTCTCTCACCAAACAACCAACACAAATCACAGTATGCTTTATTGACTGATAGTGATAGCATAATCAAGATCTCTCCATTTCAAAGCCCAATTGAGATGTGGCATATATGATTGTTTTTTAAGACCCCCCCTGTTAGTATCTTTGACAAATGGGCCTTTGGGCTTACAATGCCCTTTCTAAACAATAAATTTCTTAAGAAAAAGTCCGCGATTAGTTGCATATTTATTGTGAATTGCTACAAATGTTATAATAAATTAAAGGTGTTTAGAGCGTTTAGGAGTTTATATTTATCAATTATAGGGCAGCTATCATTCAACTTGTTGCTCTGTTCACTTCTATCATCCATATCAATATTTGTATGATTTACTTTTTCCTCAACTGCCAGATGCACTTTACTTGTATCACAAATAGTTTGCAGTATGTGCTTGGCTCTTAGATTCAATATTTAGTGTTTTCTTCAAAGCAATACTCTTGACATCAATATTAGCAATTGTACTATTATTAACCTTTAAGTTCCCACTGATTTAGGGTATTATTATAGGTATTCCTTAGCTCTCTTCTTTTTTCTTTTTAAACTATCACTTAAATATTTTTCATTGATATCTCAAAATAAGGTAACAAATTCTTCACATCATAAATCTAACCTACATAGATGATAAACACAACAGTGCCTAGCAAATATGATAGCTGAATAGATAGAGAAACTTTACTGTGCATGCGTTAATCAGTCATCTCTATAATATAAATGGTTGAAGAGTTTTAAATATTTTCACCTTAACCAAAATTGTTCATTATTAAAGATTTTAAGATTCAAATTTAAATTAGGGATTCAAGAGAAAATTAAGCTTCGTTGTTAAGTTTTTTAAGGTTGGTGCCACTGACTAATGATATTTTGTTTGTGATGTATATTACATCATAAACAACAAAGATAAAATTTTATAGGAAATTAATTATATTAATACAATTTTTTTCTTTTTTTGTTGTTGTGATTTTGTTACTCTCCAAATTACATCGGCCTACATAATTCTTTTACCACTGGCTTAAAATTGTTATATTAAGTCAAGGTCTTATTAATTGTAGTCGAGATACTTTTTTTGAGATTTTTACAAATCTCTTTAGTATCTGAGGGATTTGAGGATTTGATACATACAGGTTTTTTTTTAAAAAAAGGGCTTAGAACTTTAGGATCTTGTAGTACTTATTAAATTGTATAAAAAATGTCATAGTAAACTTAAGTCTGCTAACCAACTGACACAAAGATACAGGCAATTTAATATTTTTATTTTTGTTACATTGAACTTGCATTTGTTTACCTAGATACACACGAGTTAAAATTGAAATTGATTTGTTTACCTAACATAACACCTGGGTTGACGATGATCAAAATAACATTACTCAGGGTTTTGCTACTGTGGCATAGTCTTAAAGAGTGTTGGTTGTGTTTTAAGAAGTTAATAATGACAGCTTATTTTTATAATGTAGGACTGGCAGACATACATTTTATTTATGGCCGTGCTAATGGAAATGTTGCTGCCGCATGTCATCTGTAGATGGAAACATATCCCAATCACACAATTCCATCTCGTACATTATTTATGAAAATCTCCACCAATGACTGAAGATGGCTCTTTTCTAACATGTGTATAGATCGTGGTTTGTGTTTTGAGAAGAGTGGAATAGAATTCAAGAACTAACGTAAGAATAATTGCAGCTATTGAAGGTATCCGTGCACCTCTGGTCTGGATAATACGTCGTAAACAGTTGCTATTTCCGTACCATATTCCCCCTGATTATATCAAGCAAGGGTGGTGTTTTGCCAATGGCTTCACGGAAAATTAGCAATGAACACAGGCTTTATCGCTTATATTATTTTTACTGATAAAACTGGATTTACTAGGGATGGCATTCTGAACTTCTTTAATAATAATCATGTATGGGAAGACAAAAATCTTCATGCCATTCTAGAATAAAGACACCAACAGCGACATTCAATAAAGGTTTGGCTGGCCATTTCAAGAGACAGATTAATAGGACCACTCGTTTTGCCAAACAGACTAAACATAGCATAATTTTCTACTGAATGTTTTACCCAATTTATTGGAGGATGTGTCATTTAGGGAAAAACAATGAATGTGGCTTTGCCTAATTCTTTGCTAATCGTCAATATCACCTCAATGTGACCTTTAAAAGAAGATAGATAAGTCAAGGAGGTCCAGACACAGGGCCCTCCTGGTCCCCTGATCTTAATCCTTGGACTTTTTTGTATGAGGATACTTATAAATTTAGTATACTCATCTCCAATAATTGATTTAGCAGACTTACAACAGCGAGTTGAAAACTGTTGTCAGATGATTGGAATGAAGGCAGGGATTTTTCAAAGAGCACGCAACAGTGTGATTTGAAGACGTGAAATTTATGTGGAAATTGAAGGAAAACATGAACACCTTTTTTAATGATGAGCCAATAAATGTGTGCCATGTAAACCCAAATAATTACATTTTTATCATTACTGACCATATAATTGCCTGTATCTCTGTGTGAGTTGGTTACTAGAACTTTTTTACTAATTTTAATGAGTACTACAAGATCCTAAAGTTCTGAACCCCTTTTTAGATATTTATGTGATATTTTTAAGTTTGGAGCCAATATTTGATTCAGATAAATCTCATATTGCTTATTGGTGGTTGATCCGAAAATTTATTAATATTAAATGCCTCTAGAAGCTCTTTGGAGTTATATTTATGGTAGCTTAGGGAAACTATTAAAATAATGTACAGGAAGATTAAATATATATATATATATTGATAATGATAGCTATAGTATAGACTACTCAAATGTGTTAAATTAATATGCTGCTCTTTGGTTCATGATTAAAAGCTGTAGACAATCTAAAAGTGTTTAAAAGTTTAGTTTTATTTCGAACTCTGGAACTATTTAAAAACAGTTCTTTTTTTATAAACTAGCTAATTGCAGTTATCAAGTGTGTATAGGGTTTTCTAAATTTCACCAAAACTAAAGTTTCTAGGAATTTCTTTTTATTTTAGTAGATATTAATAATTATTGTTTAAAATACAGTAAATTATAATTCATCATCGTCTCCGCACTGTGGTTTTAAAATTTAGCCCATTTACACAAGTTTTTATTTAAAATATTTGATCGAGGGGAGGACAAACCATCCATCCCTCTTGGGTGCACCACTGGTTTAGCCAAACATAATTATAGAACAAACTTAACAACCAGGCCCCAGGTCATTAATTGACCACTTAAACCAATCTAAAATTGTTAAAATCAATGCATTATAACAAACAAATATAACATAATGAATGTATTCAAACAAAATATAAAAAATGTTGACATTTAGTTAATGTTTGTATTTTTTTTAAATACAAGAATTAATATAGCAAAGTAAACTCTTATGATTGCCATGCTTTCTTAGATTCATATTCGGGAATGAAGATTCACTTTTGAAATTTAGACTATTAAAATAGTGGATTCAAACCACTTATAAATTCTTTATCCTTCAGATTTGATTTCAAATACAATTATTTTTCTAACTGGTAAACTCAAATTCATTTTAAGCAATGCTGGATATGTGACTAATATAAATGATGAGACCAAAAGGTTCAATTCTGACCAATTGAGGCTGTCTGGGTGGTTTTACCACATAGTGGTTTTCCATCCTTTCTCTAGATGAATGTCTGTGCAGTTAAATCCTCCAGCTCTTTCCCACACTGGTTAGTAATATTTTATTCAGATGCATCACTAATAAAAGATCATATCTTTAAAAAAAAAAACCACCTTATTATACTAAGATTTAATATATTGAATTATGATCAAGTGTTTGTGCACTAGTTATTTACAATGTATTATATTTATGAAGTAACGTTTATTAAATTGTGAGGAAAAAATACCCATCTGGGGTTAAATCCATAAACTCATAAATGCTATTAAAAATAATATAGTTCTAGTCAGAAAGTATAAATTATATTTACCTTCGGGTGTGACATCCTCATCATCTACCGACCGTGACCTTGCCCTAACTAGAAAGTTGGACAGGCTGCGGCGAGATTTGACGCTGTGTGTGCTGACAGACTTGGCTATGCTCCCCTGGTTACTATCACCAGATGTTATGACACTGTCAGATGAACCGAGGGCTGCTTCCACAACACTCTTACGATGCAGTCGTTCATCTTTAGCCGCATCATTCAACCGCCGGTAGTAATCCAGAGCATCTCGGACAGGTTGTACAATCACCCCCTGTCAAATAAAATAATTATCGAACTACTAGTTTCGTATTTGAAATAAGTAATTCAACACGGTTCTAAAAATATGCAATAGTGTAATTAGGGGCTTTTTAATTTATTGTACACCATGTTCAAAAATATGAATACAGATCAAAACTTTCAAACACACTAGGAAAGGCTTAAAGGTTAAGATTAATAATTCCTAATAATGATAGTATGAATTCAAAACTTAAAAGGACAAGTGAACCACTTTTAAGTCAACCATGAAAAGGTATATTTTGACAAAATTATATTAGTTTATCATGTATATTATGTTAGTGAGTGAAAGCAGTTGTGATGACACATCATCATAATATACTAGTTACACTGTAAACAAAAACATTTGTTACTAGTGAAAAACTGATGACCCATCATAAACAGCCTGAAATGCCCAATTTTTTAAAATATAATTTCCTTGCTTTTTTCAAAGGTAAAACCATTGTTTTGGTGGGCTCACATGCATCCCCAAACATAATTTATTTTCAAGAGAAAACTATCTTGTAAGCTATAGTCAACCTCCACTTTACAATACAAAATTAGTGAATCATTGCAAAGCAGTACTTAAGGAGAATGCAAAGAGGTGGGGGAGCACGACTGTTAGAGTATGGGAAGGGGGAGTGGAGAAATAACTTTGTGTGTGCACCCAAAATTGACACTATATTTTAGCCAAGATGAATTCCCTTATAAAATGTTGAATATTTTTTTTGCTATATGTTCAATACAAGACCTAATCTAGGTTGCTGAAATAAGGAGGCTAAAGAGGAAAATTCGCAACAGCATGTTGAAGGATGGATGGAAAACTAAAGTTATTTATTCATTCAAGATTTAACTTTGTGTCCTCCGTAACTAATCCGGACAGTGTTCAAATTTTAAAGATGACAATCAGTACATAATGATTACTAACTAGTGCCTGATTGGTTCAATCCTCGGTCCCGGCACAGATTTATCTGATTTCCAAACCCTTCCTTCACCTCTGACAAGACATATTGTGAATGGGGGAATGCCAGGCCTCCACCGTGGTTCGGATTCCACGTTAAACTTAGGTCCTTCATTTCATCTCACATCACCCTACCATTACACATTAGCGTAAGTGCGTATAACCAGAACGGGTAGTAAGACGTGGTGCTAATAATAATAACTAGTGCCTGACATTTACTGGTATGTAAAGGGCACATTTATATTTAAAAAATCAAACTATGTAGACAATTATACTTATATATAAATAAAAAATATGCAAAACATCAAAGTAAATATGAAACTTTCACTAAAGTATAAAATAATAAAATAGTGTGTAATGAGGTAGACCGGAAAGAACTAGCTCAAAATAGGGATATATGACATTTTAATAAATACCTGCAGTTCTGTAAATAGGTCCCCAAGTGCTTCAAACAATGGCAGAAGAACAAAGCCTATAAAACTGCACTGTGAAGAAGGCTTTGTTATTTTGTCTCTGTCCATAAACGGTGTCACTGGTAAACCTTCCAGCTTCTCAGCATCACTTTGTTTGAAGAATTCCTAAAATAAGTTTTGTTTAGTCTTTATACTCGAACTTCCTACCACATATCTGAAAAATTACTTGAAGATACAATAGTTAAATAGAGATATAAGCTAAATAATTGGCAAATGAAAGGAAAGGAGTCAATTTTTTCTTTACATCATCACAAATTTAGAACACTAAAGTAACACAAAAACATCTTACTCTTCAAACTTTCACTACCACAGGCAGCTTCAACAGACCAAGAGCAAACTAAGGGTATAGACATAGTTGTGACCTGGCTGCCACAACCAAAACACCACAAAGCCAAGCAAGGTTATTTATTGGGTAAACCGAAGTTGCTCACATTTGTAACCAAATCGCTCTTGTTAGGCTTTAGTTGTATAGTATGCCCCCTCTCCCCTTCATTTATAAAAATGAAATGTGTACTTTCATCACGACAACCAGCTCCCATGTATGACCGTAGCCTAAGATTTAGTCTGTTCCTGGCTGATTATTTTTGTTTGAACTACAAGGTTGACTGGCTATGATTTTTTCAAGCTTCTTGTTTAAGTTGAATTACATTTACACAATAGATATATACACACACACACACAACTTTTTCTAGTGTTGCTATCTATGTATTACAAATCAAACAAGAGCAGCGGAAAAAAGAAAATATCCAACCCCACAGTCCAACTGAGAACATTAAGAAACAATATACAGTGCGTTACTTAATATATTCTCTACTTGATGGAGCTGCCTGTTGTAGTGAAAATGTGAAGAATATCATATTAAATAACACTTTCTATACCAAGTGAACTTACAAAGTACTATTTCCTATAACCACAAAATTCAATGAGTTGGAGAGAAGGAACGAATAAGCCACATTTTTTGCATTTTTAAAAAAAAGTGTTTCACCAAGATAAATAAAAATTACTTGACTATGTTCATCATCATCATGTTTCAACCTTTGGCGGTATTTAGGAAAATGCCTCCATCTTTCTTATATCTTCCACCACTCTTCTCCTTTAATCTTTTCATTCTTCTCCTTCACTTGAACACTTTCTATAATAAATATATGACTGAAATTATGTATTTAGAAAATTAAATGAAAGTATCAACTGAAGCAATCTTTATTTATATTTTGCAAAAAAATTATATTTGAAACATAAAAAATATGACTTCTCTATCTCATGTTTGGATAAATTGTAGTGGGAAATATAAATATATATATTAAGAGCTGAGGAGTTTTATATATATATATTTTTTTTAAAGTAATTTATTAATAGCTTCTTGGGTTAATTTAGATAGCTTATTACCTGTAAAAGTTTATCCAACCAAGGTTCAGCAACATCCATTGGTCTTGCTTCATTAGAAATATCAGCCACTTTGATAAGTATCATTGATAGCTGCAATAAAATAACATCCAAATAATAAACTAAGCATTATTCAAACATTTCCAAATTAATTGTATTCATGACATGTGTGTATACAGGAATATGTGATGGATACAAAAAGGACAAACACAAAATAGTTTTCCCAATGCATCTGGACATATAGAAACCAGTTAACACTTTACGCTGCTGCCACAAATAATAAGGTAACTTATTGCCTCGAAGAAAATCAATTATTAACTTTTACCCTATCCCTCAACTTAGATTTGGTTATACTTGAGAAGCATAAGTGAAACATGCAATGTAACTTCCAAAATTAGAAAACAAACAACATTGATTATTCTAAGTTTAGAGATTGAAAAAGAAACTTAAGGGAAAATGCCCCTGCATTATCATGAGAAGACCACAGCGATAAACAACAGGTAAAACCCCTTACCCAAGATCTGAACCTCAGTATTTTCATCATAAGAAATCCAGTCTATTGAAACCATAAAAATACATGCATTTATATAAAGAGAGGGTGGGAAATCACATAATGGAAAACCCACCCTCAATGCGGCTGGTTAGGGATTGAGTCCCAGCCTTTGGTACAAGGATCAAGCAGGCCAGCACACACCAATGTTCTCCTCAGAGCCTTTTGAAGAAGCACAAGCATGGCGCTGGCTGATTTTACTGAGTGGCTAGCTAAAATAAACGTTTCTTACAAAAATTATGAAATATTGCAAAGTATTATACTGCCCTATCCGCTACTTAGTAATACCACCCGGCTGGAAAAGATTTCTGGGGAGAAAACCACACACCTAACTCTACCAGTACCAGTCACTACCACCCTTAGTGTTTTAAGTGTCTGTGAAAATGCAACACTAAGTAACAAACTAACCAGGTTTGTGTGAATCTTGTTGTTGAAGTCAAACTCTGGTGTGACATCCTTGAATTGAGCCAGTATCTCATTGTGGCGGGCCATATCTGTAGCCAGTATGCAATCGGATGATGCCTTCCCGGACCTGCCGGAAAGTTTCACC
>JBCFYV010011172.1:88973396-89195056 GCA_039000515.1 Timema cristinae
CTTACAGGTAGATAAAGTATTATGATCGTCAAAAAAACTGAGCTCAAGATGTTGATGGATGTCGACGTTTCTCATTATGATCCCACCATCTCATCGGGACGAAGTAATTACATCTATATGGTGTTCAACCTCAGATGACGGTTACAGATATGCTACTCCAACAGAAAACTGCTGGTTGCTATCTTAGTTCACTGATATAATGGGGAATTTTTAATTAAAGCTAATTTTAGTAATAATAGTATTTTGATGGCTCTAATGAGGTAGGAATGAGGAAGGAAGAATTTTAATGAACTTATAACCATATTTGCGGGAAGAAAGAGTTGAGAGCTACTTAAGATTAAATACCCTCAGTACACCTGTAACGTGTTAATTAATTTCTAATGCGTAAACGTAATGAAGCCCTGTAAAAGGTTAAAACTATTACTACCAGATCTAATAAGTTCTAATAATGTGTGGCAGACAGACTCACTGAACATCACAAGCGGGAGACGCCCAATTCTCATCAAAAGCTGCCCCATCGAACGAGACAACTTGCTTGGAAGACCAACACGCGCACATCTAACACCTGAGCCAGACGACGAGTAAATGAGAGAGGCTTCATTCCAGAAGATACCAACAGTCATTGGCTAGCACTATTGGGTGACTAGCATGATGTCTGGTGATTACCCCCCCTCTTCATACGTGGAGAAAACCTTGTCAAATTGTATTAGTCCCACTGGTATAAATAGACCTGTCCTTGGTTCACGTATATCTATTCTATTATAATAACTTGAGGGTAGGAAATGCTGGAAGATATTCACGAGCGTCAACTAGGAAGACGTACTGAAGACCGCGATGGTTGAGGAGTCTGTATCATTTCCTCACCGCAGAGCAAGCTACGGCAGATACTATAAGTATTGAGGGATGTCATAATATTTTGTTGAACCTTGAGCTCTATTGTTCAATTTCCATATGACGTTGTTTTGTATGTCAGTACTACTGACTTGTTTCCCTATGCCCTTAAGGCATAGTTTATTTTGTTAAGCCTTGAGCTCTATTATTCAAAGTCCATACTACTGACCTTTTCCCCTATGCCTATATGGCATAGGTTATAGCTTTATGCACTCCATTTCTATGTATATTAGGCTTAGTCACAAATATTAGGGTCAATATTAGACTTCTTAGACTATATGGTCATGCTGCAGCTAGTTTAAAGAATAGAATTTAATAATGGAGGATACCAGGTTATCTATTGCTAGTTTCACGACCAAATTGGGTCTGTAACTGACGTTCTTTTGATGTGTCTAACTGTGTACCGGCTTGCGGTGCGCAACCTGTGGAAGTGCTACTTGTCATAGTAGTGGCCCACGAGGTTTTGTCTATTGTCTACGGTCCTCTTGTGGCACCTTTAGCGTTAGTAAACAATGATCAATATTTTGTCTAGTGATATTGTCCAGTTAGTAGGGTAACATAATTAAGATACTATTGATTGCTCAGTCAGTACTAATTAGGAAGAGTCCGGCCATAGTATCAGTAGCATCTAGGTTATTGGTAGTTCACCTTGTACTGCTAGTAAAATTATATTTTTTCTCCTAGGAAGTTATAAAGTTATAATGTTTAATGGAGGTAACTCACGCTAATCAGCTCATGCTAACTACCTCCCTTGTAGCTCCCTAAATTAGGACTAAATTTGTGTGGCTTAGTTCTTTACTATGTTTATTAAGTGTTGTAGCTGGAAGTCTCAGTCAGCAGGCAGGAGTAAAATCATGTATAGTAAATTTGTAATTAGATTTGATTACCACCACTAAGTTATTTTACGGTGGAGTTACTGCCTTTCACCCCATTTGATAAATTAGTATTTGCCATGCTTTAACGAGTTACAAACTTTCTTATTTACACCTATCACTATAAATGTGGGTTATAAGGTGTCACACCTGATGCTCCATTCATATTCTAATGTTTAAACAATGGATGGTTTGATTAGTTTCTAGTTGTAATACTATGCACTTTATATTGGATTGTTTGAATATTAATAAAGTGATTTGTTAAACTTGTAAAACTATTCTCTTTCCTAGTTCCTTGTAATCAACATTTGTAGGCACTACAAATGTTGTACAACCATCAAGGATCCGAACCACGACCTCACACCGGCAAGCCAAACTAGATGAGTCTGATATTGAGTCAACATGCGGGTGACAAGCGAGTAAGTGATAGCGTGAGAAACGTTACAGCCAACAATACGATATAGCTTATCAACTTTCTGAACACAATAAATCCCTCAATCAATCCTATTTCTTAAACCAATATTGAACAGATTTTATAGAATTTTAAATACATACAAATATACAGATTGAATGTATATATTATGTATCATCGCATATTAATTCCCGTTAAGTCCCGTCAGTAGACCTGACCAGGACTCAAACCTCAATCTCATCAGCAGGCCAGTCTAACACGAGCGTGATGCCTTAGAACATTCGGCAACTGAAGCGTGTTAGCTTGACATTAGTAGTGAGACGGGTATTTAATTTGTGTCGCCCAATGGACAAACTTTACCCGCCAATGCATCCAGACGAAGATAACACTTGTGGTAATTGTAAAGCGCGCTCTACTCGCTTGCATGGTCTCATCTGATCGAGTAACACAGAAATATTGTGTCATTCTATATGTTCTTCACTATTAGTCAATAAGCTAATAATGAAATCCATATAAGGTCCAGTTTATGTCTGATTAGTCGCTAAATTACACTATATCAAGACAATACCTAACTAAGTGTACAAGTTTACGTACATAGTCAATACTAATTCATGAATCCAGTACTAATGTTACAAGTTTACCGTACTATTAGTCAATAATCTAATATGAAATCCATACTAAGTGTACAAGTTTACCGTACTATTAGTCAATAATCTAATAATGAAATCCATACTAAGTGTACAAGTTTACCGTACTATTAGTCAATAATCTAATAATGAAATCCATACTAAGTGTACAAGTTTACCGTACTATTAGTCAATAATCTAATAATGAAATTCATACTAAGTGTACAAGTTTACCGTACTATTAGTCAATAATCTAATAATGAAATCCATACTAAGTGTACAAGTTTACCGTACTATTAGTCAATAATCTAATAATGAAATCCATACTAAGTGTACAAGTTTACCGTACTATTAGTCAATAATCTAATAATGAAATCCATACTAAGTGTACAAGTTTACCGGTATTAGTCAATAATCTAATAATGAAATCCATACTAAGTGTACAAGTTTACCGTACTATTAGTCAATAATCTAATAATGAAATCCATACTAAGTGTACAAGTTTACCGTACTATTAGTCAATAATCTAATAATGAAATCCATACTAAGTGTACAAGTTTACCGTACTATTAGTCAATAATCTAATAATGAAATCCATACTAAGTGTACAAGTTTACCGTACTATTAGTCAATAATCTAATAATGAAATCCATACTAAGTGTACAAGTTTACCGTACTATTAGTCAATAATCTAATAATGAAATCCATACTAAGTGTACAAGTTTACCGTACTATTAGTCAATAATCTAATAATGAAATCCATACTAAGTGTACAAGTTTACCGTACTATTAGTCAATAATCTAATAATGAAATCCATACTAAGTGTACAAGTTTACCGTCTATTAGTCAATAATCTAATAATGAAATCCATACTAAGTGTACAAGTTTACCGTACTATTAGTCAATAATCTAATAATGAAATCCATACTAAGTGTACAAGTTTACCGTACTATTAGTCAATAATCTAATAATGAAATCCATACTAAGTGTACAAGTTTACCGTACTATTAGTCAATATCTAATAATGAAACCATATAAGTACAATTTACGTACATTAGTCAATAATCTATAATGAATCCATACTATAAGTTTACCGTACTATTAGTCAATAATCTAATAATGAAATCCATACTAAGTGTACAAGTTTACCGTGCTATTAGTCAATAATCTAATAATGAAATCCATACTAAGTGTACAAGTTTACCGTACTATTAGTCAATAATCTAATAATGAAATCCATACTAAGTGTACAAGTTTACCGTACTATTATTCAATAATCTAATAATGAAATCCATACTAAGTGTACAAGTTTACCGTACTATTAGTCAATAATCTAATAATGAAATCCATACTAAGTGTACAAGTTTACCGTGCTATTAGTCAATAATCTAATAATGAAATCCATACTAAGTGTACAAGTTTACCGTACTATTAGTCAATAATCTAATAATGAAATCCATACTAAGTGTACAAGTTTACCGTACTATTAGTCAATAATCTAATAATGAAATCCATACTAAGTGTACAAGTTTACCGTACTATTAGTCAATAATCTAATAATGAAATCCATACTAAGTGTACAAGTTTACCGTACTATTAGTCAATAATCTAATAATGAAATCCATACTAAATGTACAAGTTTACCGTGCTATTAGTCAATAATCTAATAATGAAATCCATACTAAGTGTACAAGTTTACCGTGCTATTAGTCAATAATCTAATAATGAAATCCATACTAAGTGTACAAGTTTACCGTACTATTAGTCAATAATCTAATAATGAAATCCATACTAAGTGTACAAGTTTACCGTACTATTAGTCAATAATCTAATAATGAAATCCATACTAAGTGTACAAGTTTACCGTACTATTAGTCAATAATCTAATAATGAAATCCATACTAAGTGTACAAGTTTACCGTACTATTAGTCAATAATCTAATAATGAAATCCATACTAAGTGTACAAGTTTACCGTACTATTAGTCAATAATCTAATAATGAAATCCATACTAAGTGTACAAGTTTACCGTACTATTAGTCAATAATCTAATAATGAAATCCATACTAAGTGTACAAGTTTACCGTACTATTAGTCAATAATCTAATAATGAAATCCATACTAAGTGTACAAGTTTACCGTGCTATTAGTCAATAAGCTAATAATGAAATCCATACTAAGTGTACAAGCTTACCTACCATAACTCAATAAGCTAATTATAGATTTCAACTTTTTGAGAAAGTTTACCCTGCTATTAGTTAATAAGCTAACAACGAAACCCATAAATTGCAATTGGCTTTTGGATTGATATAAGATCAACACAATTATAAAAGTTTGTTATAATACGGCAAAAGAAAAAGCAGGAATAATTTCTTAATAACGTCAAGTTATTAGTAAGTAAATTAACAAAGTCAATTTCATCTAAGATGCTCAAGTTGTTGGTAAACAAGTTAACAAGAAACGCCGAGATACAAGTCAACAACCTAGTTTAGTTTTTATGAAAGTTAAGAGTTGAAAATTTGGTGGTGTTTCACAAGGCCGCAATGGTATATGAGGAGGATAGAGTTGAATTGGGGGGCAAATCCGAAGCTTGCGGGCTTGAAAATAAACACGTGTAGGCGCACGAGCTTATTATATTTGGCTGGTCACCTGATTCATAAATATATTAATTAAAACTGGTAGGCAGTGTTGCCAATATCGCAAGAAAAGATTATATTTCTTACTTTGGAAACTAGATTAAATAAAAGTGTCAACAATTCTCAGCAGGTTTTCTATGCTATTTCCTAAAGTTCCACATCCCTCTTGGAATAGCTTCACGCCCTCAGGTTGGACACCACTGTAAATAGAATATAGAGTGATCTTTGCTTGGATATTTAAACCAAATTAAATTCCCCTAGAAATTTTTTAGAGGATTTCTTCCTGTTAATTTAAAAAAAAAGTGGATGTCTTTAAAAGCTATTTGGCTTTTTACACAAGGCCATCTTTCAACTTCATATTCGAGAATATCAGAAGGGAGTGAAATAAATCTAAAGGCGGATTAATTTTTTGGGAGGGTAAGCCATTTCTAGGGAACGATGCGCCCTACCAATCCCCCCTGGTTCCATGGTCATTGTCTCCTTACCTCTTCACGTAAATGCAAATAACAGCTCCTCTAAGGTTTTCCTTCCTCATCCCTATCCTAGTATTTGCTCCGCCATCTTACTACCCATCTGAGATATAGTTCTTTAACTACACTAGGTATGAGAGTGGTAGAATATATAAGAAATGGATACGCAGTAGTGTGGAGGAAACCATTTAGGAAAATAATTCTCTCTCATTACATCAAGCCGGGATTCAAACCTTGACCCTCTCGTTATCGGCAAACTAGACTATATGAGCTTGACGTTCATTCCGCGTGCCCACCGGCGTGAGTTCCATTGCGTAAATATGCGGATAGTATGGTCGGATAGTCAGAAAAAAAGGAAAAGAAATCGAAACAAATATCGCGTTAATTTCGAACGTATTGAACGAGAAAAAGAGCAATTATTGAACACCCAGAAATTTACTTTGGGAGGGAAGACTATTTCGATGTATTGAAACTAACATTTCTAAACTTTTCTTTCAACTTAGAAATTTTTGGGTAACTGTTATTATGTTTAACGATATAGATGCCTTAGGGGTTAGAATATAAATTCGTAAGCCTAACATTAAAACGATACACGTTTAATGCTCTGTATCAGGGATCGGCAACTAGTCAATCGCGATCAATCGGTCGTCTCACGGCAATTTTCAGTCGATAGCGTAAGAAAACCACACCATCATTAAAAGTCAATCTTTGAGTCATAAACTCGCAAATATATCAAATATTTTAAAATATATTTGAGTGTGACCAAAATAACCTTAATCGAACATATTCGGTAATGATATATGCAGGGCCCGGATTTTGATTACTTAAAATTATCAAAAAATGACTTATAAAGTGTCCTAAAAGTAAAAAAATATCTACTTTAAATTTTAAAAAAAGTCTTAAAATATCAACAAAGAGTTGTAATAAATGCACACGACTAAATCTAACACGTGGTTTGTAATGTAAACTAAAATGTATCCAATTAATTAAGTATTTAACAACTACTCTTTCATTCTGCTAAATGTAGCAGTGACATACAATTATTCACTTTAGAAGTAATAAATAGCTACCCCCTACAGCTTAGTTGCAGTGTCTCACCAGGAATGTGTATTTTACCACCAGACAAGCAAAAAATTAAGTTTGAGTATGTATGTATCTATAAAATGTTGATTGAATTAAAAATATAATTAATCAACATAAATGTCTTTAAAATGGCTTAAAATACCTAAAAAATGACTCAAAAATTCCTATAAATGTCTCTAAAAATGACGCTCGAAGGATTAAAACGAAGAAAATATGACCTAAAATTTCAAACTGACCAAAAAAGAGCTATAAAATATACATTTCTACAACCAGAGTATCGTAAAACCGAGTGTACCTATATACTTAGCAGCATTGTATGTGATGAACCAATACAAATATTACATGTCATCAAAAGCCGGGCCCTGGTTATAAGAAATGTAAATAGTTTGGTATGAAAATTTACATTTAATTTATTATGTATATATTTTTTAAAAAGGTAAGTAAGGACATAACAATTTGAAGAGATTGAATTTAATGAATAAATAACATTTATACACAAAGAGAAAAAAATCAGAGTATATTAGAGAAATGATAGGTGATTTCTAGACCTTTGATAATTTTTTAAGTCGATCAAGGCCTGAAAAGATGGCCCAACTCTTTTCTATATTATGTTTCAAACTCTTATTAAAATTATTTGCAATTTTTTTGAGGGAGGAAGGAAGGAGAATGCCCCCCTTACAATCCCTCCTCTTTCGTTTCAACGAGGGGCGTCACCAAAATTATTTTCTATCTTGGGGAAATGTGTTGTAACAGCAGAGTTGCCGCATTTACCTCGTATAGAAAGTGGACCGGACATTGTTGAACCGACCTCTCGTTGTGTGTACCTGTTGAGGGATGTTACAAGCTAGACAACATGTCCTGAGGCTGTGTGACCACAACTCCCCTTCCCACCCAAACAACAGAGCCAGACTAGTGGCTCTTCATGTGGCCGATAAATCAATAACCTAGCACGTGACCTGGTCGGAGTCTTGTGTTCTATCTAGCTCTCCGATGCTGCTTGGACCTGAATATTATTACAATGTATATCTATCTATCGCCCGTTCGGATCTGACACTGCAGGACGTGATCGATAGCGCTCGTACTTCACGCTTCGAGGGTGTCTGGTTCGGCTATCATCTGAGTCTAAAGGTCTATAAAACTAGTGTGAAAGGTTCATAGTTCTTTCTTTGCTCTATTATTCTTTATTTGATAGATTCTTCTTTACAATCGATTTCATTAATCACATGACCCTATAACGTGGTGCACTCCATTTAACCAGAACCTTGACTAATTAAACTTTGGCGCTATATAATAGTATAGGCCACACTAGACTCAAGCACCCGTAAGACGTGTCGTAATTGATTTCTCTCTTAACAAAATGTATTGTCTACAATGAACGTAATTTCAACCAATAGGAATTAAGAAAACATATGAATTCAAAAAATAATAAATTTATCTGACTGTTTCAATTTATAAACCCTAGATAATTAAGATTTATTTGTCATGAAAAAAAAAGGATATTCTTTAACAGATTGAATAAAAAATATCATTGAAATCTATTTGAAATGTTAGTATTAAACGCACCACGTCTATAAGAATCAAGCAAACCAAAGAGCACAAATTACAAAATAATACCATAAGCTATTACTACAAAAATCAAAGTACTACTAAAGTTTTTAAATAAGAAATCATTTTTTTTAATATGTAGCCTAAGTGGCTAATTATGTAATGTATGAAATGATTTCCTTAGCTAAATAATTATTCGTTTTATGTTATTGTGGTGGTTCAACAAAAGCATATTTGTTTAAGATTGGCTGAACGCAAGCCAACGTAACTACATAAACGCAAGAGATGGACTGTGTTCATCTCCTACCGACAATGAGTTTTGACAGTTCCGACATGGGACTGCGCTTGTGTGTACTATTGTAGAAAGATACGAGAACGAGTTGAATACGCGGGTGCGTCTGATTGTAGACTGGGCATTAGCGAGAAAGTATCAATCGGCTCGTATCGCCCCACATCAGCTCGGAAAATTATCTCGATTCTTGTTTCCCCCCCCCCCCCCCCCGTTCCACCCCCCACCCCCATTTTAATCTATACTTCTATACTAATATTATTATTATTATATTATTATTATTATTATTAGCACCGCGTCTTACTACCCGTTCGGGTTATACGCACTTACGCTAATGTGTAATGGTAGGGTGATTGTGAGATGAAATGGAGGACCTACAGATTAACGTGGAATCCGAACCACGGTGGAGGCCTGGCATTCCCCCATTCACAAGATGTCTTGTCAGAGGTGAAGGAAGGGTTTGGTAATCAGATAAATTTGTACCGGGACCGAGGATTGAACCCCGGGACCCAGCACAGAAGTCCGACACCTTACCCCTAGACCGCCAGGTCACCCTCTATAATAATAATAATAATAATAATATTTATTTTGCACCACGTCTTACTACCCGTTCGGGCTATACGCTTTAAGTACTAATTACGCTAATGGATTAGGAATTGGGAAGGTTGAATTAGAGGGAGTGAACCCGCATTTGCGTGGAGGGAGAGTGGAAAACCATTTAGGAAAAACCACCCCCAGTTCACCCGACCGAGATTCGAACCTCGATCTCCCCGTCCTCAGCAGTCGAACTCAACACGACAAGCGCGTTAGCCAACTACGCCACCGAGGCGAGTACCCTCTACACTAATATTATAAAGAGGAAAGAATTGATTTTTTGTTTGTTTGTAATGGATTAACTCAAAAACTACTGGACCGATTTTAAAAATTCTTTCACCAATATAAAGCTACATTATCAGCGAGTAACATAGGCTATATTTTATTTTGAAAATTTAATCTATTCCTCATAAAAATGTCGATAGTATATTATATAGTCGTTGGAAAAAAAAAGTTGTTGAAGGGAAATTGGGGTTTGTGAAGGGGGCGGAGGGGTAGGGGTAAGGAAAGAGGAATGAGATGAAAATAGGAGGGAGGGGGCTATACAGTGATGGTAGGATTGTATTTTTTTTTAAATAAGTAAAAGAGAGTTTTGTTTTTATATTGACATGATGGATGATTAGAAGCTTTGTTTTACAGGATTCTTTACAATATTTTTTTTACGGGTAAGAGGGCTAGTGCAAAATAAATAAGGTAGAAGAGTCGCAAGTAAGACCTAGATTGTTGAGATTTCTAAGAATAATCCAGTGATTAAAGTTTATATATGATAAATTTATAAATATATAATTTTTTCAAGAGGTCTCAAAAATTAAATCCGAAATGGCAGCGCACACTTTGCAGAATCGGCTCGGTACAGCCCACATCGGATGGCACGGATTTCCCTGAGAGAATAATCTCCGCTGCAGTGCGATGAGTGCCGATACCAGCCGGCTGCTGGACTATGATTGTATTCGCGTATGCTCGTTATGCTTAGAGTTGATGTCTAAAAATGGAAGAAAAGCTAATTTTAATAACGAGCTGAAGTACGGTTTGGCATAATATGGACCGAATAATTTATCACCATTACAGTTTTTTTAAATTAATCTTTTACGATTCATAACATTTTATTTCGTGGGTAGTAAATAACGCCTCCAAAGTGCTCGATTTTTCCATGACTTACTAACTCACAATGCACGTTTCCATTTCTTCTTTCTGGCAACTGCCACCGCATACACGTCTACAATAGCAGAAGATTCTTTATATAAAATTAAAGGTATCCATGGCCGCTACTGATCTGGAGAAAAGATGCTAGAGCTGGGAAAAACAATACAAATATGAGCCGAGCCGAGGCGACGCGGATAGGTGTTCGACAGCCATGCGCACATTCTTGTCCGTATAGACTTTTTTCTAAAATATATAGATTTTCATTATATATATTAGAAAATATTATATATATATATTAATATTAGTATATTGATTCACAAATACTTTGCAGCATGACTATCGAAGAACCATAGTATTAACACGCGCTAGAAAAGGATTTTCGGAAAATAAAAACTTTTTTGCAGTCAACAATGACAATTTTACTTTTAATTAAAGCAGTTTTAGTAACTTGTGTAACTTGTAATGATATTGATTCAAATCAATATAAAATATATAAAAAGTCATGGATGAAGGTAATTTTTCCTTAAAGTAACATATGTAGAGTATCTTTTTATGATTCATCCATGAAGAAACACGCACTTCTCAGAAATAATGTGAAAAGGATTTTACCAGTAAAATATCTTTTTATACCTATTTCCTGTTAAAAGGAACAACTCCGCAGTGTTTGGCAAAGACGCCACTTCTCTATACCAATAAGAAGCTAGCCTTCACAACACCTGTCGCCAGGACTCTTTCTATTAGTTAGTTTTTACACTGTTGACGAGGGGAGAAAGATGCCAGGGGTATGTCATATATAAGCCGTTGTGCGTATGTTTAAGGCATGCAGGGGATCCACCAGCACAACCCCCCCCTCTCCCCCGCATACACGCACAAGTCAGTCAAAGTCACACACTGGCAGTCACAGTCTAACACAGTATAAAATAACTTACATTAATATCACAAGTGTGCATTGATATAAAGCATTCAATTGGAGTATGTATAAGTAATTAACAGATGTCATTTTTAATAAACCGTGTGTGAATAAACAGCCATCAACAGTTCTCTTTCTTCACATTTATTAATTATACAGTTATAATTAGTGCTCGACCACAGACTATAGACGCTTAACGTATATTTTCCGTACATGATGATAGGCATCGACCACGGAGCTATAGACAACCTAAACATCGTCATAGCATTATTATATCTGGGAATTAATCCGTAGTGTTTCAATCGACGCCCGACGCGGGTCAATTAATTACATGGTGTTACAAACTCTCAGACACGGTTTGATTATAGGAAAAAAGAGAAATTCAGAAATCGTAATAAGTTCTCATTCAACACAACTACTCTTTTAGTGTACATGTTACCCGCATCGGTGAGCACACGCCATAAATGTCAAGCTCAATGAATCTAAATTGCAGGGGATGGAGAGGTCCGGGCTCAAATCCCAGCCGAATAGACTTTCATTGGTTTCCTTAAATCGTTTCCCATTCTGCCTTCATGCTAAGTCAGACATACTTCGTGTATATTTTACCTTCCTAAACCCTATCGTAATTAATTTATATGCGCACAACCCTAATATGTAATAAGACGCAGTTAAAAAACCGACAAAACGTTTTATCCTCATATACTGGTTTAGATAAACAAAGTTAACTTTAATGCCCCATCAGTGACGTCACTATGTATTGCGAGTTGCATACAGTATTTAGGTCACGTTCTGTGTAAACCTTGTGCAAAAAACACCGCGCTTGGCTGTTTGTAATTTTGTTAGAGACATGCGCTTAAGGTGCCGTTTTGCTACATCCTCAGTCACCTCAATATTGATGAGGAAGGATGAAGAAGGGGAGTGGGGGTGCTTTGTAGACAGTATTTCCGAGAACTCACGAAATTTGGCGGTTTTAAGCGAGTCTTCTTATACAATGTTATTTTGTCACTTGATGACCTGCCGGTCTAGGAGTGAAACTTCTGTACTGGGGGTCAGTGCTCAACCCTCGGTCCCGGCACAGCTTTATCTGATTGCCAAACCATTCCTTCACCTCTGACAAGACGTGTATTAGTCACAACTTGTGAACGTGTGGAACTCCAGGCCTCCAACATGGTTCGGATCCCACGTTAAACTGTAGGTCCTCCATTTCATCTCACAATCACGCTACCATTACACACTAGCGTAAATGCGTACAACCCAAACGGGTAGTAAGACGCAAGTGATAATAATAATAATAATAATATAAATAACAATAATAATATTTTGTCACTCGGTGCAACCCTCACCAAAAACAGTCTTCTAATGAGCTATTTATGGCACAACGAGACGCGTTGCAGACATCTAGAAATTACGTGTAAAGAAGTGGTTTGATATTTCAAAATATGGCTTACGCCAAAATGTAGGGGAAAGATATTAACATGTCCCTGTATGATTAGAAACCTTACATTTGAAGCTTTAAGTTTAGTTAAATTTTTTTATTTAAATGTGAAATTAGCTCATTTTAACGTGTAACGCGACATGTCGCAAATCTAAGATCAAATTAAATGATTATAAATATATATCTAGCCCTCCTCAAACAAGGACTATTTTTTTAACGGGGTCTTAAAAGAAAATACTTATTCAAGTTGATACAGGAGTTTTGATTTTTTAGAGATTTTGAAGCTTTATACATTTCATTCTCATAATAATTATCACAGTCACTTTGAAAGGATATTTCCCTTCAAGTAGGCGGTGCCCTTAAGGTTGAACTTGAAGAACAGCCAATATCTAATAAGAGGACGGAATCACTGAATCATTCTTAAGTGAGATGCCAAATAAATAAACGATTTTAATTTTTCAGTTAGTTTAAGGTGCACTTCTTACCCACTTCAGTGGGCCCGGTGACAAAGGTGCCATTTTGTCTTAAATCTGGTTTGATGGCAACGGGTAGGTCGGATTTTAAACCCCGACCGGATATACTGAGGTTAATTTTTCCTAAATGGTTTCCCCTATTTACCTCCACACAAACTCGGGTAAACTATATTTTTAATTCTCCCTCCCTTAATCCTCTCTGATTAATGTAATTATACGGATAGTTCAGGTTGTAACGAGTGTAGATAAGTGCACTTTGTAAACCTTAGAGTCAACATAATATCGTTAAATGTAAGCAGTATATATACATTTAACGATAATACTACATACAAGCAGTGTCGGGTTAACTTAGTAGCAAACGTAGCATATGCAACGACCCCGCAATTCAAGGGTCCCGTGTTCTCAAGGGTACCTCAACAGAAAATAAAAAATAAGTTTAAAATTTGAAAGAAAACATATAGATGCTTATAAGCAATCTTATGAAAGTGGGAAATGCTTTTTTCCCCCTATTTTATCAATTACACGTAAGTCCTTTAAAAAAAACTCCAGGCTAGAAACGCTTCTGAATAATGTACTGACGTTTAGCTGGCTGAATAGCAAATTAAAATAATGAATTACTTTACTGCTAAGGTAAATTGACTTGTATTTTAACATGTATGTGCATTTTTATAAATTTGGGGCCACCTTATAATACTAAGCAATAGCTTAATTCGGCACTGCATACAGGAGGGTGCGGAATTTATTCTCGGGAGGAGTGTTAAAATGCAATGTTCATATTTATGTTCCAGCCGATAGTTTGAATCATTTCTAAATTTATACAGGCCGGTATAAATATGCGCATATTTAAAGTATAATTCTACTTCATTAAAATCATTAAAATAATACATAAAAACGTAATAATACCTATCAACTATACTATTTAAGGTGGGGCGGAAGGGATCACGATGTAAGATTAGTATTTTTGTAGTTTTTACAGCAAAACCAATTTTTGTCAAAAAAAATAGAGGATTTCTTCAGTAAATACGTTTAGTTTAATTTACTAAACATAGTAATTTTAACAGGTCTTAAATATTTGTCTTTTTAATTTATCATCGAAATGTTAATAGTATACAATATTTATAAACTGTTTACTGTTTATTTAAATGTGTGTAGAAAAACTAGATGTATCTACTGGAAAAAATTCTAATTATTTTTAAAAAAAGTTTTTATTATAAACGGTAAAAAATTTACTAACCTTAACTCACGTCTCATTCCATCCCTCATTTAAACTATATTCCAGCATGTGTATGCTTCACTAAATCGTTGATTTCTTAATCTTAAGTGAATTAAATATTCTATGAAAGTTATGTTAATACTCGTATTTCAACAGTGTCTGGCTCTATACACAAATTACTTACTCCTTATGACCAAATTAAATATTTCTATGAAAGTTATGTTAATACTCGTATTTCAACAATGTCTGGCTCGTTATACACAAATTACTTACTCCCTTATGACCAAATTAAATATTTCTATGAAAGTTATGTTAATACTCGTATTTCAACAGTGTCTGGCTCGTTATACACAAATTACTTACTCCCTTATGACCAAATTAAATATTTCTATGAAAGTTATGTTAATACTCGTATTTCAACAGTGTCTGGCTCGTTATACACAAATTACTTACTCCCTTATGACCAAATTAAATATTTCTATGAAAGTTATGTTAATACTCGTATTTCAACAGTGTCTGGCTCGTTATACACAAATTACTTACTCCCTTATGACCAAATTAAATATTTCTATGAAAGTTATGTTAATACTCGTATTTCAACAGTGTCTGGCTCGTTATACACAAATTACTTACTCCCTTATGACCAAATTAAATTATCACGAGCGTGTCCCTTAAGCCAATAGTGACACGATCCCGTGTATACAAGGGAAAAGTTTGAATAATAACGTTCTGGTATCAAAAGGTAGCAAAAAGTTTCATCAATAAATATTACTAACTATTAAATTAGTATAAGAGTCATAATATTTTAATATAACAAGTTTTGTATGTCAAATATTTGAAAAATAAAAGATTTTATCCAATATTTAACAGTCTAGAATAAAAAAGTGGGATTCACTCCCGAACGGAAATACGAAATAATATGTTAAAAAGAATTGATCAGTTCTAAGATTTAAAAAATAATAATAAAGGGGTTCTTTAGTTTGCACTTAATTTAATTATTCCATCCAAGTTTACCAATAATATATGTAAACCAGCTGTGCCAGCAGATGTCAGCGTTATTTGTTAGAATTTCAGTTGTTATTTATCATAAAACCAACCTATTTAAGATGTTTGTGTTGTGAAAAAACTAAAATTATTAATATATCATATAAACCACATCGGTTGCCACGTGGACTAAACTTCAATTTTATCTAGTTTGGATTCCCCGTAACGGGGAGTTCAGTGTTCGAATACCGGCTGGTTTTAGTGAGGGTGATTTATGTACACAAGGCGTAGCCAGTGGGTTGGTGGTTCAACGCCCCCCCCCCTCCCCAATTTTATGAAAAAATATGTATGGCTTTATTATGGTTTAAACAAAATCAATAAAAGATACAAGTACAATAAAAAGCACTTCAGAGAGCTTTAGAGGTGTTTAATATTTAGCATTATTCTAGCCTTCGGCAGTTAGGTCTGTGCTACCATAAAAAGAAACTATGCAATAGCTTTTAGAGGTGTTAATATATATAATTTTTCATATCCTTAAGCAATTAGGGCGTTAGCTGTCATGATACAATACTTCAGATAGGGTTTTAGAGGTGTTTATATTTAGAATTTTCCTAGCCTTCAGTAGTTAGGTTTATGCCATATAAAAACACTTAATAGCTTTTAGAGGTGTTTATATTTAGAAATTTTCTAGCCTCAAGTTAAGGGTAATTGCCATAAAAACACTTCAGATAGCTTTTAGAGGTGTTTAATATTTAGAAATTTTCCTAGCCTTCAGTAGTTAAGGGATTATATTGCCATAGAAAAGCACTTCAAATAGCTTTTAGAGGTGTTTAATATTTAAAATTTTCTAGCCTTCAGTAGTTAGGGATTATTGTCATATAAAAACACTTCAGATAGCTTTTAGAGGTGTTTAATATTTAGAAATTTTCCTAGCCTTCAGTAGTTAAGGGGTTATATTGCCATATAAAAACACTTCAGATAGCTTTTAGAGGTGTTTAATATTTAGAAATTTTCCTAGCCTTCAGTAGTTAAGGGATTATATTGCCTTAGAAAAACACTTCAGATAGATTCTAGAGGTGTTTAATATATCTATAAATGTTCCTAGCCTTCAGCAGCTAAGGGGCTATTTTGCCATACAAAAATACACTTCAAATAGCATCTGGAAGTGTTTAATATTTATAAATGTTCTTAGCCTTCAGCAGTTAAGGGCCTATGTTGCCATAAATAATTCTGATAGCTTCTAGAAGTGTTTAATATCTATACTTTTTTTATAGCTTCCGGCAATTGGGGATGTGCCCACCAAACCCCCCTCCTGAAATTATTGACTGGCTATGGCCTTGTGTGTATAGAGGCTATATACAGGTCCAGATTAACGTATTTGGGGGTCTCGGGGCGGCATACAGTGTGGGAGGCCACCATAAACCCATATAAATTACATCATAGCACGTCTGAGGAAAGGTAAAAATGAATCAACTTTTTGATTTTACACAAATTTAACTATAGTAAAGTAAAATGAAGTAGGCTACATAAAGATTTCATAAAAATAAATCATATCTTCCTCAATGTTTATCCAATCAACCTGATTTTTTTAAACCTTTACACAGTCTAAATACCTAATATTATAATACATTCGAAAAAGGAAAATATATTTTTCAGGCTTAGTGTACGGCCAGATTGGGCAAGCGAGCGAAAGAAATATAAAGTATAACACATGTGCTATAATGAGAGGTGGCCAGACTGGAGCAGCGTGCGAGCGACTCGCTTGAAAGATAGAACTGGTTCTATTTTTCAAGCGCAACGCTCTATCCGGAACAGTCTAGTTTACAGGCACTGGCAATTGTTATGTTGGTCCAGGGCATATTACCATTGATTCGCTTAGCGCACTTATATATATATATATATATATATATATATATATATATATATATATATATATATATATATATATATATATATATATATAAAATTGTTCTGGTTTTACCAATTAGATTAGGCCATTAGTAGCAAGAAAGGTTTGTATAGCCCGAACGGGTAGTAATATGTAGTGCTAAAAATAAAATAAAAGGAATAAAAAAGTAGCATGAACTGATGGTCTGGCTGAACTCTTAAAGTATTTTTTACTGGATCACATCACATATTTTTATATTATGTCGATATAATCTTCCACAATTAACATTTCTACACCTTGTATTCTACTTAACTACCTCATTAAAACACAAACTGGCACTCATCAAGAGCACAACAGACATGAATTTCAACGTTTCTTGAGAGTAACTGACTAAATTTGTCAGAGCAACAACAGATTGGAAAACAAAAAATTGTACCAAAGGCATCGCCGAGACATCGGTGCTGTCAGCCGGTTCGTGGAAACACTTAGAGAGAAACCGCCGCAGCATGGCGAGAGAGAGGCCAGTGTATTTAGAGTTAACGCGCAAAATTGTAAATGATTAACGGGGACTTTCCTAGTAAATCGTTCAAATGTCGGTAGGACTTTTATCTTTAATTTAAGCTGCACACACTAATTTGCTTATACCTTATTATTTCATGCAAGCATATCACTATATTAGAAACAAAACGAGAAAGCATTTACAATTAAAACAAATAGAGTTTTTTTCTTCTTTATTTCGGGGTTCTGTGGGGGCTACGGGGGATCACCGCTCTTAAATATGGCCATGGCTAAGCATATAGCTGCTATATAAATCTCCTTGCTCACCTCGTAAGTTTTTAGTAAATGTTAAAAAATAAACTTTATGTTTTATTCGAATCTAGAATATTATGAGAGCTCATTCATTACCTCATGGTGAAAAGTTTTGAAATTATTTAAATTTGATTTATTCCAACTGGAAGCACTGTCAATGAAAGCATTGTTGTATTATTCGTTCAGGATAAGTTTGTCAGTGCAGTAAGTATAGTTAAAAATGTAGTTAACACGTATTGAATATTTTTAGTAAAATTGATCAAATATATCGATACCTCAGTGAAACATTGCTACAACTTTAAATATGTAATTGTTGAGTTATAAACATCAATAATTAAATAAAAATGTTTAAATACACTACATATTTTAAAAGTTACAGTTAAAACTTATCTTTATTGAAAGTTATATTTAATTTATTCAAATTGGTGAGTTAATTCACAAAGATCCGTTCTGTTACAAACTGTTTTTACTTGCTTACTATAAACTATAATATAACCTTTTCACTAAAACGGTCTCTTTTTATCAATGTATTCTCCCACTCTCTCTCATTTTCAAGCTGCCTTTTAATCAGAATAGTTTTTGATTTGTTTGAATACATAATTTTATGTAACGGTATGTAAATGTAAGTGTAACTAATAATGTTGACCATTAGCTATGTAGTTTTTAGTTGCCAAAAAAACACTGTTTTAATTTACTAATATGAATACAAAACAGCAAACAAAACTATAAAAACAGAACAAAGTATTATAATCTGCAATTTCTCTGTGGATTTGTCATTGTTATTCTATTCTAGTTTCTCCTTACTTTTGAAGTGCAAATAGCATGTCTACGCATTAAAATGATTATTTAAAGCATGTTTCAGGTATGCTATATTATATAAACATTTAACAAATATATTTTAGTAGTCACAATAATTGAAATGAAATAGTTTGAATGTTAAAAAAAAGCTTACTTATAGACGGATTGTTTCGGAAGAAACATTTTACAATAAATATATTTAGAGTAGGTACCTAAGAATTAACACTGACAAAATACCACGTTATACTTAACTTTTTGCTGCCTAATTGGCATTCCCTTTCTAACGAAACCGTTGCAGAACATTTGATTTGGTGTAGGCTTACTTAAATGTAGCTCTAATATGACAACATTTTCTTACGAATGGACATGACAGAAAATTTACTAGATCAAATTTCACGTATTCATTCGTCAATTCGTTATATCTGCCACTGTCACTTTTGATATACAGAATGTTGAAAAGTTAGTATATTTACAGATTTTATAGAAGCATTTGGATTATTGCCTGGATGCTTTGCGAATCAATAATGATTTTTCATGTTGAACTTTTGTAAATCCCCTATTTTAGTGAAAAATAAACAACTTTTAATTTTCTGTGTATACATTTACTTTATTGGCATTTCTGTGTGTGTTAACATTTTTATCATCACATCTTACTACCCGTTCGGGTTATACGCCCATGTACTAATTACGATAATGATTTTAGAGATTAGAAAGGTTATATTAAGAGTAAGTGTACTCTCATTTTCGTGGTGGAAGAGTGGAAAACCATTCTGGAAAAACCACCTCTCAGTACACCCGACCGAGATTCGAGGCTAGATCTCTCCGTCATCGACCGTCTAGTCTAATGCGAAAGTGAAGCTATAGACCACGTGGTCACCGAAGCGGGTTGAGCGTAGTTAATTAAAAGATATAATTTACTATTATTGTTATATATATATATATTTTAGTATAACCTGTACATTAGCAATACCTAAAAAATAACACCTATAATATAGTAAAATATTATCGGCGTTGACTGAAAAGAATATGTTTGTTTTTTCTAAAATATGCTCCAAATGTATATTTGCGTTGTAAAATCAAGGTATAGTCTGTTAACATATCATAGAGAATTGTTTCTATATCGATCCTACTCTATGCCTCGAAACATCACAATGTGCGTCAATCAAGTAACCACTCAGAGATATAATTATTCAATTTTCTTTTCCGGGGATATACAGTACCAACTGAATCATAACTAAGCAAACTTTACACAACTCAGTTATATTTCCTATCAAAGGTATAGGTATGAGGAGGGTAGCACACAAGAAAAACACCGATATTCCACTCACATGTGAAAAACCAACCCCAATATGTTTCTTACCGCCGTGTCTTATTACTCATCAAGGCTATATCATTTTAATTGCGCTAGTGGGATAAGGATTAAGAAGGTATAACTTAGTGGATGTGTACCTAGCTTTACGTGGATAAAGAGAGAAAAACTATTTAGAAATAAATGTCTTCGGTATGCTCGACGAGTATTTGAACCCCGACCTCTCGCCAGCCATACTAGGTGAGCCTGATTTATTCCACGTGTTCACCGACTCAGGTTTGACCCTAATTCATCCAGCCGATGTTAAAATCTTTACCTTCTCGCAAAGGCTGACCAGGTGCAATACGCATCTAGCGTCTTAGACTACTCGGCCACAGCTGTGAACAGTCAGACCCTGACTCCCACAACTAGGATCAAAACATGGTCCTCTAAATGAGTATTCAAGATACAGTGACTGACTATTAGAGTTTGATCACCATTGGAAGATTCTGATCTCACAGTTCAATCATTTCAGGACATCCACTTGCATGTGTTCATACGCCAAGCCACGTGTTCTGCAGTTGTGACTCTTGACAAATGGTGCCAATATTTACAGCCGCAGGCTAAAGAGAGCAATATTTGATACGCTCTAGAGTCTAGACCAGGAGTTTCCAACTTAAAAGAGCCCGAGGGCCACAAGTGAATCCACGAGTCCAGTTCATCATAATTGGATAATTTTTTTCAAGTTATGCAAAAAGGAGAACAGGTATTTAATTTTGAATGAAATAAGAAGTTGTAATTTAAACAAGTTTATTTACATTTGACCGCCTCTGTGGTCTAGTGGTCAGAGTTCCTAGCTACAGATCCCAGAGATCCTGGGTTCGATCTACAGCAAGTCCAGATCTTTCTGTGGAGGGAAAGGAGTCAACTCAGCCCCGTGAGGACAAGTGAGGAGTTACTTGAATAAAGAAGTAGCGGTTCAATCTTGAAAACTGAGATTAACGGCCAGAGGGCTTGTAGCGCTGACCAACCCCTATCAGAAAATGTTGACACTATTTTCGCCAACATGTGGTGACCACCCGGTTGATATAGCTCGCTTGTAAGCTTACACCATGGAGATTTTTAATTACAAATTAAACAAATTATCCGACTAAAATACAATATCTTTGATACTTCAATATAATACAGCAGATGTAAGGAACTGTCTGTTTCTCGGCTAAAAAACATCAACTTTGCTACGGTAGATTAACTTACTTATTCAATAAACTCCATGGGGCACAAAAAAAAAAGGCATCGCGGGCCGCCAGTTGGAAACCCTGCTCTAGAACATCCGTGTTAAACTAGTTTGATCATAAGGGCCATATTGAACAATACAAATATGTATTAATATATTTAGTACCGCGTCTTACTACCCGTTCGGGTTATACGCTTAAGCACTAATTACGCCTATTGGATTAGGAATTGAGGAGGCTGAATTTAGAGGAAGTGACCCGCATTTGTGTGGAGTGAGAGTGAAAAACAATTTAGGAAAAACCCCTCCCAGTTCCCCCAACTGAGATTCGAGCCTTGATCTCCCCGTCCTCGGCAGTTTAGCTTAACATTACTAGCGCATTAGCTAACTACGCCACCGAGGTGGGTAATTTATAAATATTAAGGGGGCTGCATTTCATCAAATATAATATTGTCACTACCTTCAGCAAAATAATTTCAACTTAGTATCTAATTATTACAAAAAGGAAAGAGTAGGCCCTCTATATAAAACAATAAGATTAACTCTATCTTTAAACAACATATTTTAGACCTTTTATTTGTAACAATGGTGGTAAGATCGGGCTTTATATCTTATATCAAAGTCATTTTTTATAATAATTGTTGACAAATGTGTGTACGAAGGCTGAGATCTCCCGGACGTTTGATTGCATTGCATAAGAGAAAACAACTGCCAAACATTCCACACACTTGATGTGCAGATTAAACTTATTTTAGCGAATTGATCCATGTCGAAGAAAGAGTTCAGATTTGGTACACCGGTCTTACATGTCAGATTATACTAACTATACCAAGCTTCCAAATATCACGGTACCAAATGTTGTATCTCCTCGACGTTTATAAAAAGAAGAATACGGTTGTTTCGCATGATGGTTCATTACGAGGTCGGCAGGCCGCAAGTTTGACATGCCTGCTCTAGAACAATGGTTACCAACCTCTTTGAGTTCCCTTGCAAAATTAATTTTTATTCTCGAGTTATCAAGCAAATAATAATCAAGTATTTAAATCGTCCTCTTTCTTTTAGAATTAAAAATATTATTAAGTATTCTACAGTTTGAAAAGTTACCAAAAAACCCTATTACTAATGTAGGTATTGAAAACATAAATTGAGAAATTCACTTAGAAATGCTTAGCTTCTTACGAATGAATTGGTAGTAATTTTAGAAGCGGCTCGTAAAAACTTTCATACAAAATACAGAATTCTTGTCAATTGTCTTAAGCATTACACAGAGCACTTTCATAAACTGGGGCTAGTAAAATTAATATTCTTAAAATACAGTATTAATGTTTTTGGTTACACATACAACATGGGTTACCTTTTTTTCAACAGCCTCGCATGTTCTTAAACAGCATCTTATACCCTTTGGGTGAGGGTCTGGAGGGGGCGGGGGGGGGGGGGGCGAGTAATGGGCAGGTTGAGAATCACTACCTTAGAAAGTTATTTTCTATGGCGTCCCAAGTGAAAGACCAGAATAAGAGGAAGGCCTTCAAAAGCCTCAACCCTTGCGAAAGGTTAATTTGCCAAGAGATGAAGAGATCCCCCTCCTCCGCCTGTGCAAGAGCTGCGTCAGTCATCGTTCCCCGGTAGCTGTGAACAAGACGCTCCTCTCCTCCGTTTAAGAGAACAGGAGAGAGATGGGGTCCTCCCTGTCCCGGTGAAACAATAAACTGAAGCCATTATTAAGAGACGGCCATCAAACGGAAATAACCATCGTTGCCACAGTAACACAGACGTCACAACAGCTAGGGTTGTTGGGGGAGGGGCTGAGAGTGTGTGTAGTAAAGAGACAGTTTGGTGGGGGGTGGGGACGCACCCGATGGAAATTCACCGGCGAAAGAGAGTCTACGAAAAAAAAACAGAGCGAGGGGAAATATTGCTGCCAACAAATACATTTTACCTTAGATTATTATTTGATATCGCCACTATTTTTATCAGCGACTTATTCCAAATAAAGGCATAGCGGGATGGGGAGAAATCAGGCAGTTTGCCCTAGACCCCCACTCTTCAAGGTGCACCCAACCACCCAAACATATATAATCTACAACAGAAATTATTGCCGTAGTTGCAACACACTAGCATTAGCAATAGTGTTTTTACTTTCTCATTTAGTTAATGTATTGTGATCGTTAAAATGTTCAAATTCAATATTATGATGAACCTAGATGATTGATGTGCCCCCAATTAAAAAAAAAAAGTAGGTTTTACCCTACTGTCCCGTATTTATCTGGGGCTACGGCCGAAAGTGTTTGATGGATTTCATTCAAACATGATATATATACGTTATATGTTCATACCTCGAATATAAATCATGATTTTATTTCTAGCACTAATAGTGAGGGTAATTTCCTGAAAATAGACTTTTGAAAATATTAAATTTTTCAAAAATGGCTTTAACAAATTTAGTTTAAAATGGGAAACTGGGGAAGTTTTACACAATAAATAAATAATAAATAAACAAACTTGTTTTTTGGAGGAAAATTCATTCAAGGATAAATTTTCAGATACTTGAATTTTGAAAATTTCATTCCAGATTACAATAGATTATAAAATATTGTGTCGTATTATTAGTTTATTAGTTTTTGAGTTTAATGTTTTTTCCGAACCAAGTTAATTTAAAGGCGGTTGGCGCGGTAAATATAAGAATAATTATAGCTTAATAGATGAAGGACTCTTTGATTTTCGTTAATAGACAATTTAAATATTATGTCAATAATAGAACGAGCAGGATTGTCCCGATGAAGGCGGGGATTGGATGAATTAGGGTGATTTCATCCCCTACAGCCGGACGGTTGTATTTTGTTAAATACCTATTTATACTGTCGGAGGATCGTATAGTTATGATTTGGCTAAATTTTGAAATATAAATTGAACGTTTGAATTGAATTGTTAATAACTAAATCTAAAGTACAAAAGTTAACTTATATTTTTGTGTGAAAGGGAGCCCCCTCATAATTTAATTTCCCAGGCTACCAGAATAAAAGTGTCAACATACAAAGGTGTGGAAGAGAAACTTTACTCGGAGATTGTATACCCCCAGAAAGCCACTGCACGTTTTATTTTAAAAGTTTTATATTCCAAAAAGAAACCGCTCACTATTTTAGTTGTACCTCCCGGCAACTCCAAACCACGGCACGTGCCTCTTCTATTTTGACTATTCTTTTTTTTTTATCTGTGTATTTTCTTTTATTTGTCGGGTTCAAAGCAGCCACTAAATTAAGTGGGGATTTTTTTTTTCCGCCCGGCTGCTGTTGTTTCCCGCGGTGTGGTGGCTGCACTGTGGAACGTTTAACAAGCAGCCTCTTTCAAGGGTAATAATCAAAAGCTTGGAAACCAGAAAAAGAGTAGCATAATAGTTTAGAAGTCGCATTTTGTAGTATTTTAATTTGAATCAAATAGCACCTTTTAGCAATTTAAGTGACTATGTTTTCAATTAGATTTTAGCTATAGGAGTTATAATACATTTTTTTAAAAAGTTTTTGAACCCCCTGAATTTTCCAGGCTATTCAGAAAAAAAATCACTTTTTTTATATAAAAACTATAAATAAAATACCTTAATATTTTCACTATTTTCTATGTCTATGATTATGTTTGTTGAGTTAAGATGCAACCTACTTCGCAAATAATTTCGAAATCTCCAAGAACACAACGTCGTTAACGGGGTCGAGTTCGTATGCAGCCGGTCTCGCACCAACTCAGAGCGTCGAATTTATATGATATATATTTATTTGGTGCTATTGCCAGTCAGACAGTTTATTGTACTTGTATTAAAAATATATTTAATATTATTTATTTATTATTATTTATCGTTTTAACATTTTTTATTAGTGATAAATAATAATTGATAATTTTGTTTAAATTATTTGCAATAACCCTCCTCATCAGTATGCTAAACAAAGCATATATAATCAAATGTATGAGTGTTTTAGCGAAGAGAAAACTTAATCAGCAGAAGAGTAAAAAAAATATTTTTTAATAAGCAAAATATCTACATTTTTTAAAATTTTGAGCCAATGAAGAGAATTAAATCTTAAATGGAGGAGAAAAAAATTACTATTCATTAGTGTGCTAATGTATTAAACCAGTTGTGCACAATACACGGCTTGTGGGCTGCAAGCAGCCCTTGACCTCACTTTAAGCGGCCCATGAGGGAATGACATTAATTTAAAATTGTGTTTAATAAGAATCTACCCAGAAAATTGAAGTTTCTGTTTTTGCAACACCCGGTTTCCAGATGTAGCTAATTGATATTTAGTGTAATTTTAAATTGAAGACAAAATTTGCATAACTTTTTCTATAGGATTTTTATAAAAAAAATACTTGCCTAAGAAAATGGAAGCATTGAAAAATCATGCTCTAAAAGCGGGAACATTATTAAAAAATACATACTTATGTGAAAAGTCATTTTCGTTTATGAAGCAAATCAAATCAAGAGGTCGTTTCCGCCGGACTAATGAACATTTGAGGGAAACTTGTGAATTTCTGTGTCCAACATTGAACCTGATATTGACACACAGATAAAAAAAAAATTTAAATTATTTGAAAAATGACATCTCTACAAGGGATTCGAACCCGGGACATTTGGCTTAGCACGCCAATGCTACAATGCACTACCACCCAGCTCTCTATGATTCATCCCGTGCTCGTCATTCTTCACTATAGGGTCAAATCTCTCACTATGCCTACTATTAGTAAACAATAATAGCGATTTTTTTATGTTTTCTCTTTTGTAAACGTGTGCGTAATTTCAAATAAATAATTTTAGTGCAACTGTATGTTTGTTTTTATAAGTGTTTTCTTACACATTAAAATTTTGATTTTAGAATCTAATAGCTATCGCTTCTGTTACTTCAAACTTTTTTGAGGAATAATTTTTTTTTATTCAATAATTCACCAGAGCTACCTAGTTTAAGAGTAGCTGTGAAAGCTTTTAATATGTCTCATAAGCTATGTGGATGGTTGGTGACCCCGCGGCCCACCATTAATCAGTTAAAGTAAAAGGGTCCCTCTGGTGTTAAAAGGTTGTGCATCCCTGTGTTAAGCAGTGACACAATTAATGTTGAACAATCGGTGCAAAATGATAATACCGAAGATTTATTTGTAGCAATAAGTAGTGATGAATTCTAAGAATCAAGCGCCAGATCAACTTCTTCACCGATATCCTAAAGGTCCTGGACAAAGTAACAATAGTTTTTCAGTCGCTTACTACTATTCAATAAATAAAGGCGGGTTATTTTATAGCCTTATAAAAAAGCCTATTATTTTTGACACCACTTAAGATATTCGAATAACTAAAAAGGAACTAGGTTTAGTAGTTCAGTATGTTTCCGGTGTTTCAAAATAAGCTTATTATGAATTAACCTTTTCTCGGATTTACTGTAGAAACGATCATCCTGCAGAATTCCTTTCAAAACTTATGTAAAATCATTTAAAAGACTTAAATAGTGTTAACAGATGGGAATCTATGTATCCTTTCTTCGAGTCTGATAAAATATATATTAAAAAAAATAATCAAAAACGTGCTGGTCATCTAGGTACTCGTCATTGCATGCCCCAAAATAAATTCACAAATAATTTTATTGACAAAAAACAAAGAAGACATTTTAGTTGCAATATTATTTAGATAACAATTAGAAAGGAACGTTGTATTCCTTCTCGTGACTCTCGCAAATAGTTTACAGTCAGTTTGAAACCGCAAAGATAAATTGTTAATTATGCAAACTTACTCATACATCGGCCAATTTCTTGGTCTAGTGGTCAGCGCCCCTGGATACTGATTTAGATGTTCTGGGTTCGATTATTGGCATTACTAAAGGTATTATTATTATTATTAGTAGTAGTAGTAGTATTATCATCATCACCGCGTCTTACTACCCTTTCGGGTTATACGCACTTATGCTAATGTGTATGATGGTAGGGTGATTCTGAGATGAAATGGAGGTCCTACAGTTTAACGTGGAATTCGAACCACGGTGGAGGCCTGGCATTCCCCACATTCACAAGTTGTGATTAATACACGTCTTGTCAGAGGTGAAGGAAGGGTTTGGTAATCAGATAAATCTGTGCCGGGATCGAGGATTGAACTCCGGAACCTCAGCACAGAAGTCTGACACCTTACCTCTAGACCACCAGGTCACCTGGTATTTTTATTGGAAGGGGAATTGTTCTTATTGTCACCATTATCTAGTTAGTTAGTCCTCTTTAGTTTGGTTTAAGATTCCCGCTGGCTTCACACCTTCATGTTCACTATCATCACGTCATTTAATTGCGGGCACGACGTGTAGATAACCTCCAAGGTCCACTTTGGACAAGTTTGTTCCCATAGAGCCGCTAAAAGCTTACACACACTGAACTACATTCTGTATGTCTCACGGTCAAATATGCCATACGATAAAAAAAAACAATACTTTTATTTCACGGATATTTATTCTTAACTCTTATTATTTTTTACTCCTTCAGTAAGTTTTGTCACATTGGCATGGTCATCCTCGAAATTGAAATTAATAAAGAACTATTTGTGAAGCACAATTATATATGAAAGGTTGTAGGGACTTGCCATTTTATCAAATGAAAACCAGGGAGCGCGTAACTTACATAAGAAGGATATAGTAAGAAGTGTCGCAGAAATTAAACCCATAAAAGTTAAAATCTAAGTGTATTTAGTCCATTTTTGATTTAAAAAACTTCCAAGAGGCCCATTCAAACGTTGCAGCAGGACCTCCAGTGTTGATATTACGCCACTGATATATGTACTGTACATATAGGCCTATAGCTATACTTACTCACTCTATGACATTAGGAACTAGAAAGTTCATTGCCGCACTTTAAAAGTACGCCACCTATCCCTATCTTGAGATATTTCTATCCAGTCCAAATAGTTAAGCCCTATTTCTTTCAGATCCATTCTAATGTTATCCTCCTATCTGTGACTAGGTCTTCCCAAAGGGTTTGCCAGTCAATAGGAGTCTTAATTTATTTTTGGACTAAATGTCTTTCTAAGCATCTTGTTTTAGAACACCCTAAATTTGTTTTGTCCATGTAAGGTGAGAAACCACGTTTCACACCCAAAGAAAACAACCAGTAAAATTATTATTGTTTTGTATATTCTGAATTTTACATTCCTTGAACGCAGGTGAAATGTCAACAACTTATTGAACAAATAGTATCACGGATTTCCTGACCGTATTCTTGTACTAATTTCCAATGTAATAACGTTATTGCTAATTAAAGTTATTCCTAAATATTTAAACTTATTATCCATGTCAAATGATATATTTGCTGTACTCTATTAATTATCGTCCTCTATCTGTGTTCTCTGTGTGATCATATGCTTAATCTTTTCATTGTTCACTTCTAAACCTAGTTCCTTACTAGTCTGTAGTAAAATTTCTGCATTTCTTAAAACACCTTCCTTACTACTGCCCAACAAAGCTAAATGATCTGCGTATCCTAACAGCTGCATCGTACCGTTTAATGTCAACCCTTCCCTATTCTCTTTCATTACCTTAATAGCATACTCAAACGCTAGATTAAAAAGTAATGGGGAAAGTGCATTTCCTTGTTTCAACTCACTATGGGTTTCGAAAGTACCTGATAAATGGCATCCAAACCGTAACCTGCCACGCGTATCAGTCAAACATACCTCAATTAGCTTGACAAGTTTTTTTGGGTAGCCCAAACTTAACTAAAATGTAATAAATTATATATATGCCTCTTTCTCTCTCTATGTATATATACAACAAATTAAACAAATTATATATTTAATTTGTTCCTTTTAACTGATCGTAGACGTTTTAAAAACCAATGTATAAAAAATAAACCATCATGTGTTATTCCCACTTTTTTCTATTATAAAAATCTGGTCCGATGTTGGTCTATTTAGTCGAAATCAACCCTGATGAGCCCCAGTTATTTCTTCTGCTTATGGCGTCAATCTCATTAAAATGATGTTAGATAAAATTGCACATCAAGTTGGTAGAAACTATTCTAATAATAAAAGTGCCCATGTGTTTGAATTTTGAATAATCAACATCACCAGTAGGCACAGGTTTAATTTAAATCCACGTTGTAGTTATATTTTACTAATGTTATTTTTAAGTATCGATACTATATATCAAAAGTGACAGCTTAAGATCACATAACTTGACGTTGGAAATAATTTTTCTGGCAGATAAGACCCTTCCTATAACAACTGGATTGTAAATGTTATTAAAACCTAGTAAAGATGGCATTTAGACAATTCGTTAAATAGATTAATATCAATAATCTCAAACGTTTGTTCCTTGGTTTATTTACTCTCGCCGGTCTATGAAAGTAGAAGTGTTTTGTCACATCGATCTTGTTGATCCGACTCCAGGTATTACGTTGAGTTCCCATGACCAAACTGTTTAAATTAAACAAGTCACAATTAAATTATTATTTTCCTCTATCGTTTAAACATTATCGTTTCAATACTAAGAGCTTGGTAACCACATTCAAGCACCACTTTGATCTTCAGGATGGTGATCGGTCAGAGATAGAATGAAAGTTTCAAAATGTACTTACCTTATGTTCTCACAAAGATAACCTTTTTGGACAACATTTTGCAATAATTTTGGTGAAAGATGATAACCATATTAGGGGTACACCTCTGTTACAAAGAGAAGGAAGGTTCTGTCTAAACCATTACAAGCCGAAAGATAATGCAATTAATGATTTGATTAGGACTACGCAGATAGGCTACTTTAATGGTAAAACAATTTGATTTTTTTAAACAGATAATAGCTCCTATGCCAGAATTAAAATAAAAGTGCTGTAATTAGACCTACCCTCGCCCGTAGTCACGTGGTGTAGGGGGCCAGGTTTGCAATAAATTGGATTGTCAGTGATGGGGAGGTAAGGGTTCGAATCCCAACCGGATGTAACGAGGTGTTTTTTTTTGTCAAAATTCTACTTTCCTTAGCCCTAGCCAATTTGTTTAATTACATGCGTGTGTCCTATACGGGTATAGATACGCTGCGCAAAAAAGGTCTAACACCTTAACTAATTTGGTATCACATTCACATATTGAGTTAGGGGTTTTGGGTTCGATTTCATGAATATTTGAAAATATTTATTATTAGTGAAATTGGTGTTTCATCTTTTACACTGTGATGAATCGATAACTGGGGGACTGGATGTTGTGTCTGTTCTATAGAGTTAAGAATGGGTGACCTGGCAATCTAGGGGTAAGGTGTCAGACCTCTGTGCTGGGGTTTCGGGGTTCAATCCTTGGTCCCGGCACAGATTTATCTGATTGCCAAACCCTTCCTTCCCTTCTGACAAGACGTGTATTAATCACAACTTGTGAACGTGTGGAATGCCAGGCCTCCACCGTGGTTCGGATCCCACGTTAAACTGTAGGTCCTCCATTTCATCTCACAATCACCCTACCATTACACATTAGCGTAAGTGCGTATAACCCGAACGGGTAGTAAGACGTGGTAATAATAATAATAATAATAATAATAATAATAATAATAATAATAATACAAGCAATTTTGCACGGACTTTTATAAGAGAAGTATGAACATTTTTTTATGTGAGCCCTAAAATATTTACCAAGGTATTCAAGATGGTGGTTGTTTTTCAAAATGGCAGTAGTGATTTACCTTGTGCCAACTACCTCAAAAACCATTAATATTAAAAAAAAGCTTTTTAAACATGAAATTTTCTCTTTTACAATATCAGTAGCTCTACATTTTCAAAAGTTAATTTTAACGTTTTGTTTTCTAGTTATATTCAGAAACAGTTAAAACATAGTTTCTGATAGGTAATTTTAAGTTTTCAGATAGTAACCTAAAAATAAAAACTTCGAGCGAATTTCATGTTGACATGAAAAAATGTTAGTGTTAAAAAGTATTTAAATACACACACTTATTTTTTTTTTTTTTTAGTTAATGGTTCAGATGAGCTCTGTGAAAGTGATGAAGGCGCTAAGAGCGGCCGAACGCGGTGCGCCATCATCAACCATTATGTTACGGACATCGTTGACTTTATTGTTTTAGTAAGTAACACTTGTTTGTAATTTTCATAATCGGCAATACCTTTATAATAAAATAATAATATATATATATATATATATATATTATTGATAGAATATATATTATATCTTAAGTTGTCTTAAAAATGTCTTAAAACTGTGTATTGTTTATAGACGAGTTAAAACATGTAGGCCTATATTTTAGGGAAATTAAGAAAAAGTTTTACAAATAACATAAATGTTATATTTAAAAATATAAAAACGCGCTAACATTATTACGTACACAATATGTTACAATATCAGTTATCTGGGGCTACAGCATATATTTATCTTAAGATCAATCACTGCAGGATGTCCCTCTACAGTGGGTAAAGGGGAGGGAGCAAGGATGCTGAGTGACTTGCAGGTTTAGCGACTCATACAGACTTTCTTACATAAAAACTTCACCAGAGCCCTGCATGCTCGTCCTATAACAGGCTTGAATTCCCACTTTGGAATCCAGTTTCCACACACTCTTTCCCGTCACCAGTTTATGAAGGAGAATGGATCAGAGTTTGACTGGTTACATCTCCCCCAAAAATATCGTGTTTGGTAAGTTGATCTCAGAATGTTTATCAAGAGCAGCCGCCGTTGGTGGAATACTATCCAAAGATCTGTTTTTTGACGAGAAAAGGACGCTAAAGGTTTCGTCAATTGATAGTTAAGCGTATTCAATATATTAGAGAATCACAACACAAACGTGCAGTGTTTTTGCGGAAAGATTCGCTCAAGCAACCCTCACAGGTTGTACGATTTCTACAAATGCTTCAGTTACACTCAGATTTGTTCCGTCTATTCAAAGTATGAGTTTTTCTTGTAGTTGAAAAGACAAATGTGGTTTTGCACCCAGAAAATGAGTGAAATACTTTCAAAGCTATGAACTTATACTCACGTGTGTTAGCAACTCACGAGAATATTCACAGACGTCTGATACCAAGACTGTTCATTTGAAAGTAATAAGATACCGCTAATATTCCCATGTCTGTATACACTGTACTTGTATCAACAAAAGAAGCACCATTTTGTGCTGTAGACCATCAAATACATGTATTATATAATAAGTCCAGCTTCTTTTTCCTGAACCATTAGCGAATTACCTCAACAACAAACGACGCATACTCGCTTACTACATTTTTCACTATTTGTGGGAAGTTGAGATAATTCACTGAATATTTAGCGAGAGTGAGGAAACATCGGAGAAAGGAGTCGTTTTACAAAACCTGGCATCGTATTCCAGAACTTCTCTTTATTTTGAACCGTTTTCTTAAGTGTGTCATTGGTGTGAATGTCCCATACAATATCGATTCTTTTAATGTTTAGATTGAACATTGTCAAGCTTTCCAAACAAATAGGCTTACTACCTTATGGGGGATATAAAATGCACGCTGTGTTTTACTAATGATTTTTCACGAGCCACAATAATTTTTAAGTACAATTACTTAATCTTTATTACTATCCTGTAATAAAGAAACGCATAGTTGCTTTAAAGTATATCTAAGAGTAACTACACGTTTTAACCACGTTACATAAACTACGGACGTGCAAACGTGTGGCTTGATTTCCAACTAAGCATGCATAGACGGTATATATAAATGCGCTTGTGAAAACGTGGTCGCGTAACATTTCTCCCTTATTTTGTCCTGGTTTTTGCAAATAGCTCTTATAACGCATCAACGTATCATCAAGTATCGTTATGTGGCGAAGAATTATTTTATCTTATTATGTGTATCATAACCACGTTTATTGTTTTATAAATAAATGATGAAGTTTACGATTTACGAAGGCCGACATAGTTAAATATGTTCAAACGTCACTGGGTTGCGTTCCGCTGCGTGTTGTGTTATTTTTATTCTTAACGCTACTGAGATGTATTACTGAAACAAGTAAATATAACTATAATATTGTTTCAAGATGTTTTTTAGAAATATTTCATAAGATAAGCTACCATAACAGCTTCCAGAACAGGCCAAAGTAGCTTAGTGCCACAAAGATGACTTTTATATTGTATTGATAATAAAAATATATGTTTTAGGCCTACTCCTTGGTGTGAGCTCACAACCGAGCTATACCAACCAAGCGGCCGGCACCGTTAGTGATGAGTATGGGGCGGATTTATAGGCACTAATTTTTTTTTTAAAAAAGGCAGGCAAATAGGCACTAAAAATCACAAAAATAGGAACATAAATAGGCATTATAAAGTAAAAAAAGGCAATAAATAGGCACTAAAAAAATAGGCACATAAATAGGCATAGTAATGCAAAAAAGGCACCAAAGTACTCACAATTTTTATTATTCATTCTTAAAATCCAGCATACTCTCTCCATAAACACATATTAATTACTATTAGAGTTAATTATCAAATACTTATCAAGATTTTCAGGTGTAAGTTTTCTACTGTTGTCTGACAAAATGTTTTTATACTGTGATAAACTTCTCTCAACTTCACATGAAGTCATTGGGCAAAACTTCAGACAAGCTATTTCAGCTGGGCTAAGCTTGACTTTTGGGAGTGATGTAGTTTGTCCTTCTAAGATGTCCGCAATACTTTCCATCACTTTCCACCCAGGGTTTCGCAGCAATACTCTGTTAAATTTGTTGACGATGGCTGTGCCAACTGAGCCAGAAGCCTGATTCAGGTTTTATTCTATTCCCTGCATTATCTTCACAGCTTTCACAAGAGGCAAATCCCTCGCCTCTAAAGCTGTGATTGCTCCAGGAAGATTTCCAAAATTGCTTTTTACTTATGCCAGATCCGAAATGACACTTGAGCAGGAGATGGCAGCATTCGCTTCTGTAATGGCGACAGCTTGTTCCTCGTCAAATGTTTGGACTACCTACAAGCTAAACGTCTTCCTTCTGGAAATATAACACGCGATCATCACCGTCACTGGACAATGGACATTCAATCTTCTCAGCTCGTACTTGCATTTAAGAAACACCTTAACTTTACAATTGTCGGTGTTAAATTGTATAGTAGTTTTCAGTTTAATGTTTACTTAATTTTGGAACCCTCATTCAAATGAAGAGGCATCATAAAATATCACGGATGTTTTTTTTTTTAAAAAGGGGGGGGGAGAAATAACCGCCGTATAATAATCCTGGCACTAGAACCATCTACTTCTTGAGATCTGAGTGAATGCCGAGTACTTTTTCCTATTTTATAAAAATAAACAAAGACATTTTACAGTTAACAAGGATGGTATACATGTTTACGTCAGTTAAATTATATGGTAACTTTTATTTTCTAACTTTTAGAGGCTTAAACATGACTTTGCAGTTTACAAATAAATTATTCTCTCTTAAAAAAATGTATTTTTAGCCGAACACCTGCAAAAACGTCCCAGCCTCTAGCAACAACTCGCCCATTTAGCAGTGGACCGTTAGAATCGCAAGTTTAACTGGTCATAAATTTCCCTAGTAATTTATAGTTCGCTAAGTTAAACATTCGGGAACCACAAGTTTATCGACAAAGGATCCAGGAAGTGGAAGTCGACCCTTTTTCAGAAACACGATGAAAGTGATAGGCACAAAATGCCAATTACTTACTAGTCTTAGCTAAAAATCCGAAGTTTTATGCAAATGTCAGTAGCATATCTGTTAGAATGTGAACGAACATCCTAAATCAAAGAAAATCAAAGGCAAGTGAAGATACTTCTGTAAGTAGCCAGTTTTCTGGGTTGGAAAGGCTTAGGATCCATAGGCTACGACGAGTCAGAGGACTCTGTGAATAAAGAGAATTTTATGAAAATGCTATAAACACTCTGTGAAGACAATCCGAAACTCAAAGAAAGAATGAGTCGTCGATACAGGCATTACAGATTTCCAGAGTACAAGAATGATTTGATATCCGTACTTTCTTCCCGAAAGGTATAGAGTATCTATCGTTTGAAAAGTAAAAGAGTTAGGCTTCTAATCAATCATAGATGACAAAACCAAATACATTTTCCAAGGTGTAACTGTTGGCCATTCTAATTAGATATGTTAAATGCGAGGGTTGGAAAGTGAATGAGAGAGCAACATGTTTACATAATCTAAAATAGTGCAGTGTAGGGAATATTACAAATGCACTATTTTCCTTTCTTTCAGAGAAAGGACTGGGATTTGTGTGGGGCAGTGTTATGATTATGCCAAGGTGATGAGTATTTGGGCAAGTCGGGTCTAAACTAGGCTGAATTATCAGGAACCTCACGCTTCATACTTACACTGCCACTATCACCATCTCAATCTAGTGTTAGTGCATTCGCTGGGTGTTGTTGACGAAGCTAAATACATTTTATACCCTTCAAACGATCTAGTGCTTCATATCAAACAGATCTCCACGACATGAGCTATTTTTTAAAGTTCAAAGAAAACTGAAGCAATCCATGTTGAGCTTAGAACGGTTAATCCCTACATGACGAGTTAGTTAATGACTTTGTTAAAATGAAGGGTGACCTGGTGGTCTAGGGGTAAGGTGTCAGACTTCTGTGCTGGCGGCCGGGGTTCAATCCTCGGTCCCGGCACAAATTTATCTGATTACCAAACCCTTCCTTCACCTCTGACAATACATCATGTGAATGTGGAGAATGCCAGGCCTCCACCGTGGTTCGGATTCCACGTTAAACTGTAGGTCCTTCATTTCATCTCACAATCACGCTACCATTACACATTAGCGTAAGTGCGTATAACCCGAACGGGTAGTAAGACGCGGTGCTAATAATAATAATAATAATAATAATAATAATAATAATAATAATAATAATAATAAAATGAAATCAAGACGTTACCCTTTGCTACATTAGTGGTTTTTACCTATTGTAAAATATATATATATATATATATATTGTTAATTTAAATTAACATTTCTTGATTTTATGTCAATGCTGTGAATGTTGTCATTTGTTTGCCCCTAAGCCATATTGACAGCGAGCAAGTGCATTTATTGTACATTACGTTTATGTAGGAGAAGAAGTAAAACTATGGGTGGATACTGGAAATATATGGAAAATAGTTCATTTCAGACTTTCAGAGGAATAGGTAACGGGTACGCCAAGCAATATACCCTATAAGGTCTTCCCTAAGAAAAATCTCCTTTCCTTCCTCCAATCAAAAATTGAAATGACACCCCTGTTTATATTTGTCTGATAAACGTATGTGCCAAGTGGCTTGCTTTTACTAAAAGTGCAGAATTTTCACAATTTTCATCGTCAACCACACCTAATACAAGATAAATATTCCTAGTAGAAAATTAAATAAAACAGGATTAATATGGTGACTAACATCGGCCATTTTAAAGAACTCAAAAGTGATAAAAGCTTGTTCCGTGTTCACCCGCATCGCAAATATGTTTTGACTGTTTGACGAGTAAAGTCGATTTACATCGCTTATCAAAGGGACAGAATATATTTACGACGTGGATAAATATGCAGGTTTTAGTGGCCTTTTTTAACTGCCAGAAAAATCCAGAGTTACCGTAAACGAACTATACATCGAGTTGTCCATTAGTATGCATAAAAGCAAAAGTCAAAGAATTAAACTTCTACGCGTTATTTTTAAAGCTTTTTTAATCAAATTTCTTTTCCTCTTTTTGTATATCCCTCACAGTTTTTTTTAAACCAACACCCTGTAAAGATTATAAAATGTTAAAAAAGATACGTTTGTAAAAAAGTGAGATACTCTTATTACAATGTCACCATCACAGCTTTTTAATGAATATTAACGTGAAACCCATTTTATACATAGAATAATGCGATTAGTTTTAGCTTTATCTCGAGAGATATTGAAGCGAACTTCATGATTAATTAGTTGACAATTTCATCTCCAGGTTTAAAACCAAAACTTGATGAATTAAAAAATACATAGTAGAGGTGGGCTCCTATTAAGCTCTTACCCTATTTGGTAGTAAATAAAAATAGTATGTTCAGCAATTTGTAGGATTATGAAAAACATTTTGTATAAATACGCTAAGCCTTTCATGATGACATATTACCATTAAATTTTTAACAACTTAACATTATGAAGGGACAATAAAATGTAGATAGGATTATATAACTGCCAAGACATATTTTACATGCTCACTTCATAGAGCATTATCAATAATGTGTTTTATTTATTAATCACAACTCTATGATGGAATGTAGAACCATTACGCTTTCACGCTTTCAATATTAATATTTAATTTGTACATCTCACGTGTACATATACAATAAGACTGTACCCAAACATTTCATTTAAGAGTGGGAGGTCTACCTTCAATGGCTCATGATGAGGTTCCCCAACAGGAGATGCAAGGAGTCTTGTTTTAGCATTGAGTCCCCTTTGAACCAATTTAAGGTTTTCTTTAAAAACATTACTGGAGTTGGAGGTAATATGAATTATTTGAGATCCCAATAAAATATTAACTTAGGGGTAATATAAGAGTATAAAACTGCATTATTAATAATATATTTGAAAAGAGTTGGAATCCACAAAACAACCCTATCCATACCCATATGGCCTTGCTATATAAGAACACGATTTTAAAAATAGCTTAACCTAAAACAACAACACTGACCACCAAACTTACCCGTCCCAGAGGCTAAGTGGTGTGAGTGGTTGATCATAAGCCTGGGTTCGATTCTGGGCAGGGCTGAAGAAGAGATTTATGACTTCTTTTTTTGCGCGTTTTAGACTTTTAATTCAGTAAATATCAACGCGTTGGTGTTGAGTATGTAGTATTAAATTTTGGATGAACTATTGACGTTCACACATATTAACATATATAATGTTGAAAATGACACCTGGACACTGGAATCCAACCCGGGACTTTTGGTTTAGCGCCAGAATGTACTATTACAAGGTTATCCAGGTTCGTTTCGAACTCTACGCCGGAGACAAAATATATTTAAGTTAATATTTGTGAACGGCAATCTCTGTAACAAATGAAAAAAGTTAAGTTAATGGGTATAAACCCAGCATGTACAGAGACCCCATGGCTTTTTTGGTGCTGACTGACAGCTCACAGCTGATTTCTGACAGTAAACATCTAGGTATATACCTAAATTTTGACCGTCAGAAGCGACAGCAGCTTAACACATGTTTTTGCAGATCATTTTGTTTGGCATAGGGATACATACGATAATATGGTCTGGTAACTTTTCAAAGCCGTCAGCTGTCAGTCAACACCAAAGAAGCCATGGGGCTACTGTAGACCTACAGTATAATGATAATGCGCGTCGGGACTACATCATTTGTAGCCCATCTTGTTGTAATATTAACCACTAACCAGTACTGATGTACAATTACCAACTAATGTACTAATCGTACATCCTTTCCGTGGTGGCTCTTTCCATGTCCTGATGGGATGAAATGATGGTTATAGTGAGTATGATAGTGTGGAACCACTTAAACACCACTTAAACCTAATTAACCAAACTCTAGTGATTATTGTGGAAATTCCCCTTTCTAGAAAAATATCCTAGGTACCAGCCGGGAATTGAGCCCGCGACCCCTAAGCTCCTATCAAGGTGCACTGACCACTATATCACGGGGTGGTTATCATGTACAGTAAAACTAGTACACCCGACATCAAAAATGCCGGTCACAAGTTACCGGGACTGTGTTTATAATTTAAAATTCACCGACAAATTTCCCTGTTAAAATGTTCATGTCATTAAATCAGAGGGAAAGGCGATATATTCGTAAAGGCTTTGATTATAATATTGAATAATTAAGTAATACCTGACGTCACTGACACATTCAAACACCAAGCGCTGTAGCCGATACGTTGAGTGCTAGAAGAGAAATTGAATCTTTACTATTACTATATTGGGGCTCGTTTGATAAAAATGTTAGTGTACTTATGGTGAGTTAAACTGAACTGTTAAGGTTAAAACTTGAGATGTCTTGATTGCATTCGTGTGATTTAGTTAGTATAAAGCTTTTCTGGTAAAAATGTAGGGAACATTTTCCCTCGCGTTTTAAGCAACCCCATACAATGAAACTGATAAAAACATCAGTTAAAAATCCGCTCCGATTCGTTGTGGCTGTGTTTCTGATATCCATTAAGTATTATTATTATTATTATTATTATTATTATTATTATTATAGCACCGCGTCTTACAACCCATTCGGGTTATACGCACTTACGCTAATGTGTAATGGTAGGGTGATTGTGAAATGAAATGAAAGACCTACAGTTTAACGTGGAATCCGAACCACGGTGGAGGCCGGGCATTCCCCCCATTCACAAGATGTCTTGTCAGAGGTGAAGGAAGCGTTTGGTAATCAGATAAATTTGTGCCGGGACTGAGGATTGAACACCTTACCACTAGACCGCCAGGACACCTCCATTAAGTAGCTGACAATCTAACATTTCCATCAATGACGCATCATTAAACTATGGTTATACCTTAGCATCGCGTCCTACTACCCGTTCGGGTTATACGCTTAAGTACTAATCACGCTAGTGAGTTAGGAATTGGGAAGGTCGAATATAGAGAAAGTGAACCCGCACTTGCGGGGAGGGAGAGTGAAAAGCCATTTAGGAACATCCCACCCCAGCTCAGTTGAGCGAGATTCGAACCTCGATCTTCCCATCCTCGGCAGTCTAGCTCAACACGAGACTAGCGCGGTAGCTAGCTACGCCACCTAGGAGGGTATTAAACTATGAACTTTGGTAAGTATGGAACAAACTAGGATAGTTAATATATAAGATCATTAGCATCAAAGGTATCGAGCTCGGTTCCCGTGTACATATGTCACATGCTTATGTATAGATATATATAGACATATATATAGATTATATATATGTGTGTGTGTGTGTATCTAAGTGCCACATGCTTATTTATATATAGGCCTATGTATAAATTATATATAATATATGTATTATACATAAAATATATATAATATATAGGCCTATATAATATATATTTATATGTATATATAAATTATATATAAATATAAATTATGTATGTATAGCTACCCGCATTTGCGTGGAAGGAGAGTGTAAAACCATCTTGGAAAAAAACCTCAGCACTCCCGGCCGAATATTTGAGCCTCGATCTCCCCATCAGTCTAGTCTAGTATACTGCGATAAGGACGCCTTGGACCATGCGGTCACCAAAGTTGGTAATTCTTGTTACTACAGATAAGTGAATTCATTACTAAATATGTATATTTATTTAGTTTGACACATTATGATTTTTCCGCAAGTCCTGTCCGCTAGCTAGCGCCTTTTATGGTCTCCGTGGTCTATCTATTCTTATTGGCGCAGAAGGATACTTTGGTCGGTTGGGAATCCATGCCATGTCTTTCACCCTCCCGCCCATCATCCCACAAAATCGGTTTTGAGAATGGCACTCGACAGGGCCAAGGGCCTTAAGTTCCTATTCTGAACCTTCTTAAGCCTTCAATGTAATTGTGTTTTTTTTATTATTAAAATTCAAAAGAATAACAATATTTTTGTTTTCAATTGTTCAACTTTATGCATTTACATGTTAAGCTTTCTCCTCGTGTTAATGTTGATACACTACTTATATATTTGTTATTCTATGTTTAATGGAGTCAATAAATATTAATAAAACCTTTCAAATTCAATTTAGGCATACATGTACAAATATTATAATACATAGCCTATTATATAGGTTGTGTATTATTATTAATAATATAGCTTAGCAAAAAATACGCATTGTAGCCCGCAGATAATTAATCAATTATAATCACACGAACATGTAGTAGTGACCGACGGTATAAATATTAATAATTAATTGACGCACAACTCACGCACATTTTTGTCTCCTGGTTTGTGGAAGGACAATCAATGCACGTATGTTGTTTAAATTGGTTGGCAGGGGGAAACATGTTTCAGTTAACCATTAGCTACCCGCAGCGTTGGCCAAGTGGTCTTGGGTGTTAGATTCGCATCGCACTCTTTCACCGTTGACAAAGAGGTCAGGGATTGAATCTAAACAGGGCACAGTGGGGGTGATTTTATATTAATAGCCTTTACTGTGATCCGCTTAGGGGATCGCAAGGATTAAACTCCGAGACATCGGCTTTCTCAATAGATTGTATTGCCGATGATGGGGAGATCAGAATTGGAATCATGGTCGGGCGTACTGGGGGTGTTTTTATTTAATTTATTATTATTATATTATTATTATTATTTATTATTATTATTATTAGCACCGCGTCTTACTACCCGTTCGGGTTATACGCACTTACGCTAATGTGTAATGGTAGGGTGATTGTGAGATGAAATGAAGGACCTACAGTTTAACGTGGAATCCAAACCACGGTGGAGGCCTGGCATTCCCCACATTCACAAGATTTTTATTTAATGGTTTACCACTATCTTTCCACGCAAATGCGGGTATATTTTCTATAAATTTTACCTTCCTCATCCCTATCCCATTAGTGTAACTATGCGAATAGCCCGAACGGGTAGTAAGATGCGGTGCACAAAATAAGATCATCGTTGCTATGGGTCATACCAAAGAGGGTGGTGTTTTGGGAGTTCAACCTCTCCATAGCTTCCCCCCAAAAGTATTAATACAAATTGTTTATTCTGCCCTAATTATTATTATTATTGTTATTGTTGTAAATTAATAGTAGGCCTACCTACAACCTCAATTATGTTTAAAACAACTTTAAATTACTTGAAGAAGCTGATTCAATTGGTTTTTAAACTATAAAAAAACTCAATAACATCCTCTTTTGGGGAACTTCATCAAGAGTTATCGCAACTAGAACCCCCAACCACCCCAAAAAAAAAAAAAAAAAATGGGCTCGGCCCCTTTGTAGTTCATCTCACACCCTCTACACAGTTAAACATGACGCGATGTGCGTGAGTGCATGATATTTGGTTGACCCAGTTCCTTCCGGATAAGTCGAGGAAAGGGCTAAGCTTATCGTGAATGTAACAGGTGAAGAATAAATTCTGCGACGTTTGTGTTCTGTGTTCAAGTGAGTTGTTTAAGATGGATTTCCGGTTTGGTTACCGAGCTTAAATATCTCTCCTTACTGTCCTAAACATAGTGGCTAGGAGAGGGGGTAACGGTATTTTGGCGCCATTTCAAATCTAGGATATTTTTCTCCGAGTATCCGGAGCTATTTTAGTCACAATGTTGTTATTTTTGTACAAGCTTTAGGTTCATCCAAATTTGATTCTAGGATAAATAAAACAGCCAAAATCTTGACTTTTTTTAACTGTTAAAATGTTAGAATAATATTCATACAAAGATTTCAATTGCACCTAATGATATACTCGACAATTTAGCGAAGTGTTTACGTCATCTGGAATGTAATTATTTATAGAACTATCATATTTATATTTATGCGTATTCTGTTTACTATATTGATGAGGTTTTCTTGAAATGTGTCTATAATCAAAGACCTGTACATTTGAACAGTATTTTGAATCTTGATCCACGTTTTCCCTCCCTTCTGACCTTACGTATCAAGAATGCATTCTTGAGCACGCTCTTGGTGTAGAGTCCTTAAGGGTATCCAAGAGTGTTTTGAATCTTTTTTAACATTATTCTTTGTTGGTTAGATGATTTGCTCTCCCAGGTTTGAAATACTTTTACTTTAAAATAAACATTGTTGGGTAACTTCTCTAATATTCTCGTTGTTATATTATATATACTACCATGTTTATTGAAGCTTCAATAATGTATTAGTAAAACTTTTAGAAATATCAATTGACACATTAAAGTGGTTTTTAAAACAATGAAAACATTTAGGTCAATCAAGAGAATACGAATGATTCCTATCACAAAACGAAATGTGGAAAATAATTTCAAACTTTCTTGAGCACCGTTAAAAGAGTCGAATTGGTTTGCGTTCCTTGACTTTATTTTACGATCAAAAACCTGCAGTTTTTAGTGGCCATTCGCCAGCTGGAATCTTGCGCTAACCAGTAAGTGTGCGACGCTAAATGTCAGAAAGAAGAGTGTTTTTAGGTATATCCGTATGGTCTTGGACCGTGGCCAGAGATCACAAGGCACTCGGTGGACAAGGACAGGATTTCCGGTACGGACATCAATAGAGCCCCTTTGGTCTTCGCCCGCCACTATCCATCCATCTGCGCCGTGAACCACGTGGTACAGATAAATGGACATACTCCGATGAAGACGTTCAATCGCTCGGCATGCATAAAAACAGTACTCGGTATTGTGCGCTTTGTGACGTCACCAGAAACTTTCATACGAGAGAGGTGATAAAGCTGTGCTTTCAAGGGCTCAGAGATTAGCTGACACTTAATAATTTTTTAAAAATGGAAATTGGGTTTGATGCGTCCATCTCTCACACACAACATATATATATATATATATTTTTTTTTTAAACATTTGATGCCTATAGAAGCTATTTATTTGTAGGTTGTTTTTTCAATAGTACCCTGGGTTTGATGCCTCCTCTTATACAATACACAATTAAATATAACTTTTTATGGTGCTACGCGTCTCACTGCCCGTCCAGGACTAAACTAAATTAAGGATACGGAAAGTAACTATAAGTGTTTTTACAAAGCGTTATAGTTTTTGAAGTTATACTTCTTTAGGCGCGTTATGAAAAAATGATGAGAGTGAAATTTTAAGATGCGCGCGCATCACTGTAACACAAAAGTAACAGGTTGAAGTTAAACCGCTCATTAAGTCTCGAAAAAAAAAAGCTACCAACAAAATAGAAATAGAACCTCTGTTAGTCGCTCATGTTGGTACGCTCGTCGCCTCTGATCACTGTTTTCATATATATAATATTTATCCAGATGTTTCTAGTTTCTACATTCACAACACGTGTTTTAGTTTCATACAAGTGCGAATTATATATGTGCTAATAAATTATATTCAGTAGTGATTTAAATTGAATATTTTGATTAATATTATTTACTATTCGTAAATATTAGTGAAAAAAATTGTGCTTATAGACTTTTTCAAGTGCTCCAATATAATTGAGGTTAACTATCCGTATGTATTATTTATTGATATAAATTAAAATATTATTTTTTTGTATTTATTTATATTATTAGTTTATAGTTTAAGTTCCATTAATAAAACATTAATGTTTATAGAAACTTTAAAACTTATTTTAAAGTTATACTAACTGCCATATTTAGTGACGAGATGTCTTTGGACTTGGAGGAATACAAACCTCTTTGGATCTAGACGAAGATTACACAGTTCGTAGTTTTGTTTTGTAATACTGCAAGAAATGCCATTGCGTTGTTTGAATGTAAAAATCCAACAATAAAAGGTACGTAATTGTTTTGTTACCACTGTCTAAGTTGAATCAAATTTTGTGCTTGACATACGTTTTGTTATTTTAATTAATTCATTATTAATTGGAGTACAGTTATGTAACTAATTGTATTTTAAGCCAATACAATAATTTGCCGCCATTTAAATTTATTGAAGTGACAATCATGATTTAATAGTTGCGCCTACTCTTGAGTGGTGGCAAATAAAAGGTGCAACTTTGCTCTCAAATTGCGCCTGCTCCTTTTAGTGAATAGGATTTGGAACATATTTCAAACTTGCGCTGGCGCAACTATTTGCTCCCTTTGGTGAATTCAGGCCCAGTAGTGATTTAAATTGAATATTTTGATTAATATTATTTACTATTCGTAAATATTAGTGAAAAAAATTGTGCTTATAGACTTTTTCAAGTGCTCCAATATAATTGAGGTTAACTATCCGTATGTATTATTTATTGATATAAATTAAAATATTATTAATTAACATAATTAATACTAAATATTGTTAAATTATTTTTTATTTTTTAATGATGCCAAAGAAGTATAACTTCTCACGCGCGTACATAAGTACACACACCCATTTTTTTTTACTTTTATTTTGATGCAGAGCCTGCTTTAGGTAATATTTCCGATTCCGACCATAGCAAAAGGAGAGCAAAACAAATTCAAAGGGGACAGATTTTATTTCAGGAAAGTGAGGGAGTAGGGGTGGGGGTAAATTTATCCCATGGAGTTCGGGAAGGATTGTCAGTAGAGATCGATTCCACAGTAACAGATTGTTCTGTCCACAAAGTCTCAATCCGTAAGTCTGAGCTTTTTAAGATAACTTTAACTTTCTATAGACCATTGTTAAGGACTTTTGCGCAAAACCATGCACGCACAAACAAATGAATTAACACTGATGTGAGGTGACCTGGTGGTCTAGGGGTAAGGTGTCAGACTTCTATGCTGGCGGCCGGGGTTCAATCCGCGGTCCCGGCAAAGATTTATCTGAATACCAAACCCTTCCTTCACCTCTGACAAGACATCTTGTGAATGTGGGGAATGCCAGGCCTCCACCGTGGTTCGGATTCCACGTTAAAATGTAGGTCCTTCATTTCATCTCACAATCACCCTACCATTACACATTAGCGTAAGTGCGTATAACCCGAATGGGTAGTAAGACACGGTGCTAATAATAATAACAACACTGATGTGCGAATCGAATTATAGAAAAGAAAACGTTCGCTATTTTATAAACTTATCATAGTTTTATTTGCCTACCTTTATTAGCAATTTCTATAACAATCACCTAAATAAAGGAAAACATTATTTCAACCAAAATAACAAAAACTTATATTTGAAAATGTTGATTGTGGTTACCGAATTTGCTTGAATATATTTCTCCCTAGTCTTCTACTAGCAGTGGTGGATATATAACCATCCTCTGAGGTCGGGTTGCGGTTACTTCGTCCTGGTGAGATGATATGATGAGGATAATGATGATGGCTGTGTGAGGCCATTAAAAATCTTAAACCTAGCCTGAGCCTAACTAACCATACCATGGCAACCATATAAATCATTCCACTTCGGAAAAATTCCTATAGTACAGCCAGGAATCGAACCCGTGATCTCTAGATTAGTAGCCAGGGAGGCTGGCCGTTAGACTAAGAGATTGGTCACTCTCTAAGATATGTATTTATGATTGACAGATGTGCGCTAGTTATCTTGACTTTGAACCAGGAACATGGAGCTATCACATCCAACAGACTCATTCCCATGGTTAGAGGGTTCTAATTTAAGGTGGTAGGGTATGAAACATAAGAAAGGATAAGTTTTTTGGAGTTCATATATCAAAACTTTGTTTGATTAACATGAATAAAATCTTGCTTCAGTAGAAACATAGTTTGATTTTGTTCCAATGGTGATAGCAGCATTGATGAATATCTATCATGAGCATAGCGCCATTAGATGATAAACGTTTTAAATGAAGAGAAAACAACCTTGACCAATATTCAACAACTGTTGGCATCACCATATATAGAAAACTAAACTCTATGTTTGTATTGAAGCAATAGTTTATTTATTTTGATCAAAAAAGTTGTTATATTAAAACTTCAAAAAACCTAACTTTTTCTCGCTTCACCTACACTATCACCTTAAGTTCAAGAGAAAATGGTTTGATTTTGGATGGGAGGGGTTTCCCCCCCTCGTCTTATTACTCGTTCAGGTTATCCGCATTATATACTTACACTAATGAAATAGGAATTATGAAGATATAATTTGAAGTAAGAATACTTTAATTTGCGTGTAGGGAGGGTGAAAAATAATTATAAAAACCTTTTGGTACACCCATACAGTCAATGGCAAACCATAATAGACCAAAAATAACGCCTTTGTCTATGCGTTCGCCAATGTGAGTGATTCCGAGTAGTGAAAACGACTATAGCTGTTATATTTGAATCTGAGATCAAGGGTGTGCAATATTAGGTACGGTGCGTAGGTTAATTTATTTAAATCAGTTGAAAAATAAAACCAGGGCACTGGAAACGAACCCGAGACTCTTGATTTAGCGCGCCAATGTTACACTAACGTTCTACTACTGATCCCACCAGGATTTATCCCGTCCTCAAGGTAGTTCAGTGGTGGGGCAGTGGCGCACTAAGCTCAAGAGTCTCGGCCTCGATTCCCGTATCCAGCTGTATTCTTTCAAAATGATTGAAATATGTCATTGACGATTGATGAATGTATTCGTAACCTACCATCCCATCTTCATAGGTCATTTTGTTTGGAATCCGTGTAATATTAGAAACAGCGTGCTTAAAAATGCACGTTGTTAGCTAATTAAAAGAAAATAACAGAACTATCCTCGACTGAACGCATACTACCTGTCCTACATTTATTATTAATTCGGCAACCAAATGTCCAAGTCGTTTGTTTCTGACCCACTGGCATATTTCCCCTCGGAATCATGTTTGCTCAGAACAGATTGTACTGCCGCCCGCAACTAATCACATTCGTTCTTCTTAATCAAGTGGTGAGCGAATTTTGTATTCATTCACGGCTGCAATATTTACCATCACGATTTTCCCGCACTTTGTAACCATTATGGCGTTAATCATCGGGAATGTGATTCGACATTTTAACAAGTGCACCAAAGCCATTAAATTATTTCCTCTTCACTGGCACAAAATTGTACATAGACAAATTACGGTTCTTTTATTAATCATCTCTGTTTCTATGTGTGGCAGTTTGACTTTCCGCAGCACCTACTAGAGAATTATCTGTGGTAAAACCTAAGCTATTGCTATGAATAATAATATAGTCGGATCGGATAAGTATTAAACTTATTATTATTATTATTATTATTATTATATTATATTATTATTATTATTATTATTATTACCACGTCTTACTATCCGTTCAGGTTGTACGCACTTACGCTAATGTGTAATGGTAGGGTGATTGTGAGATGAAATGGAGGAACTACAGTTTAACGTGGGATCCGAACCACGGTGGAGGCCTGGCATTCCACACATTCACTAGTCGTGATTAATGTAAAAACTTAGCTAACAGTTTTAGAAGTTCTTTTTTGCTCCGCGTTTTACTATCATGGTTATATGAATTGAATCATGATGATGAGCGTATAATTTAGAGCGGAAATGTACCAGCATTTTCATGGAGGGATAGGAGGAACCCGTAGGAAATAATACCCTCAGTATATCCGGTCAGGAATTGAGCCCCGACCTCCCCGTCACCAACAAACAAGACTGGATGAGCTTGTTATTTATGTCGTGTGCCCACCGATGCAGGCTTTAAGGACGTTATTAAATTTTCTTTCATGTTTTCATACGTACAGATATAATGTTTTTAGCTGTGACTTTTGAAAAGATGGTGTCAATTTAGACAACTTTATGATAAATAATACCCGCTTCAATGGGCACATGATCTTATACGTCAAACTGGTCTGGTCTGGTCTACTGGTGATGGGATTTTGAGGTTCGAACCACGGTTGGGTGTACTGAGAGTGGTTTTTCATGAATACTTTTCAACCTTCCTTCTCTGTAATGTAGGTAAATTTTATCTGAATTCTACCTTAATCATCCATACATGAATAGTCAGAATATATAGTGAGACGTGATGCTAAAAAAATAAAGCATATTTTTGTCAATATTGTAGCTTTGAAATTTAGTTTTTACATTCTAGTTTAAAAAGGTCTAAAGGCATTTCAACTATGATTTTGAAAGTGCTACCCCCTTCTATCTCTCAACCGTAATTGAACGTATTTACTGTAGAATAAACAATTTATCAGCTGTAACCATAAATTATAGATGAAAATTAAATACATTTAATGTATTGGCGTCACACTTCAATGAACGTAATCTAAACAAAATGTTATATTCTACTCTCATTTACTACGTACAGTTGGCTACGTTGCCTAATCATCAAAGGTGTTTAACACTCGGACATATCATTATTGATTTTCACTTGATAAAATATACATTTAATGTATGTATAATCAAAGAACACGCTAGAAAATGGAATATTTTTTTACGGTCAATATTTATATTTAAAAATCAGTCCTTTAGCCAACCACTAGAAAGCACAATATAAATATTATATGCGTCCCTTCTTTATAGGTCATTTGTTGGTTGCACGAACAAAGGAAGGGGTAACATTATTTTTGTCTTTGTACATGGGGGTGCGTATAACCGAACGGGTAGTAGACGCGGTGCTAATAATAATAATAAAATAATAATAATAATAATAATAAATAATAATAATATAATGTACATGGGGACACTATGAATTCCGGCTACCAACTGTCTAAGGTGTAACATTAGATTTTGTTTATGTTTAGTAATAGGCGTGTTTTGTTTAAATTAAATAGTTACTATTCATAAAATACATAATTAGTTGTAGTAAGGAACAATATATATCCTATTAGATAAAAATAGATATCAAATTGAAAGATATGAATAAGATAGAAATTAGGTTATTGATATAAATTATATTGACAATATCAATTAAGTGTACTTTTCATAAAGAGTCAATGGACTGAGTGACAAAGTTGTTGTTAAAACAAGAAACAAAAAATCAATTAGAATCATTAATTATGAGTTAAAATAGATTATGTATTGAGAAAAAGTATTTAATTAGGTTAAAAAGTAATAATTGAACCTTTACAAACACATTAAAAATGTGAGTCAAAAAGCACATATATAACAAAACAATAAAACTTATTAAAATACATGTATTATAGACATTATTAAAATAAAATAAGGTGTATATATTGATGACAAGATAAATTATGATTAAAAATAATTAATAGAGTTCCATTGAGAATTGAGCCTATACTTTGCTTAAAAGTTTTTTAAGTTGGTTTGTTCTAAAAAAATTCAGGATTTTATGTAGTTACAATTTAACAAATCATAAATATATTAAGACAAGTGTTGATGAACATGGAATATTATAGATGAAACTTATAATATAGTGTAATAAGATAAAGGTCAAATGACAAAAATTGGGAATTTTATAAATACAAAAAGGTTAAATATAAGATGAGATCTATCCTTATCTGAGAGTTTTTGAATTTGCGCTTGTTCCTTGTAAATCAGGAGTGAATTAATCACAAGTCCTAACATGTTTCGGCGCTCCATAGGCACCATCCTCGGGTCATAAATGAATCCTGAAATGAGTTCTTTCCACGACGAATACGAATAGAATATAATATCCCATGTTCATCAACACTTGTCTTAATATATTTATGATTTGTTAAATTGTAACTACATAAATCCTGAAAATTTTTTTTAGAACAAACCAACTTAAAAAACTTTTAAGCAAAGTATAGGCTCAATTCTCAATGGAACTCTATTAATTATTTTCTAATCATAATTTTATCTTGTCATCAATATTATACACCTTATTTTATTTTAATTAATGTCATAATACATGTATTTTAATAAGTTTTATTGTTTTGTTATATATGTGCTTTTTGACTCACATTTTTAATGTGTTTGTAAAGGTTCAATTATTACTTTTTAACCTAATTAAATACTTTTTCTCAATACATAATCTATTTTCACTCATAATTAATGATTCTAATTATTTTTTGTTTCTTGTTTTAACAACAACTTTGCCACTCAGTCCATTGACTCTTTATTAAAAGTACACTTAATTGATATTGTCAATATAATTTATATTAATAACCTAATTTCTATCTTTTTCATATCTTTCAATTTGATATCTATTTTTATCTAATAGGAAATAGTTACTAGTTTAGTCGTAAACAATTTTTTTTAATCGATCTAATAGTTTTACATCACAAAAAGTTTGGCTGGTGTGGTAGATAGAGGATTTCTCTCAGACACCAAATTTATATGATAAGTTCAATTACACGTGCCACCATTCGATCATGCAAGACGATACTCGTCCTTCTGTTGTTAGAAACGTATGAATTCCTTTTGCCCATACTCATCTGTTTCCAATGATGGCCACACGTCCGTGCTATTGATGAAGAATCTAAGCATTCTCAAATCTATGGTGTGTTGGAAGTGGCGAGAAAGAGAAAAGGAGAGCTTTGTAACCGCTAGAAATTCATTTATTATGGTCAGAGAAAACAATAGTGAGATACTCGTTAAAAGCTATCAGTTTTATTCGTTGGAATGATGACTTAACGGTCTGCTGTATATGCTACACCCCAATGTGAATCTGTACAGTTCATGAATCAGGAAAATTTCCGCCCATCTCGTGAACAGACCTCTCTTCCTGACCATTTCACGAATTAGCAAAAAAAAATAGTCCAGGTCATGAATCACGAAAACTTCTACCCATCTCGTGAACTGACCTCACTTCCTGACCATTTCACGAATTAGCAAAAAAAATAGTCCAAGCCATAAATCAGGAAAACTTCTGCCCATTTATGAACTGACCTCTCTTCCTGACCATTTCGCGAATTAGCAAAAAAATAGTCCAGGTCATGAATTAGGAAAACTTCTGCCCATTTCATGAATTGACCTCTCTTCCTGACTATTTCACGAATTATCAAAAAAATAGTCCAGGTCATGAATCAGGAAAACTTCTACCCATCTCGTGAACTGACCTCTCTTCCTGACCATTTCACGAATTAGCAAAAAAATAATCTAGGTCACGAATCAGGAAAACTTCTACCCATTTCGTGAACTGACCTCTCTTCCCGACCAATTCACGAATTAGCAAAAAAATAGTCCAGGTCATGAATCAGAAAACTTCTGCCCATTTCATGAAGTGACCTCTCTTCCTGACCATTTCACGAATTAGCAAAAAAATAATCTAGGTCACGAATCAGGAAAACTTATAAACATTTCGTGAACTGACCTCTCTTCCCGACCATTTCATGAATTAGCAAAAAAATAGTCCAGGTCACGAATCAGGAAAACTTCTTCCCATTTCATGAACTGACCTCTCTTCCTGACCATTTCACGAATTAGCAAAAAAATAGTCCAGGTCATGAATCAGGAAAACTTCTTCCCATTTCATGAACTGACCTCTCTTCCTGACCATTTCACGAATTAGAAAAAAAATAGTCCAGGTCATAATCAGGAAAACTTCTGCCCATTTCATGAAGTGTCCTCTCTTCCTGACCATTTCACGAATTAGCAAAAAAATTATCTAGGTCACGAATCAGGAAAACTTCTTCCCATTTCGTGAACTGACCTCTCTTCTTGACCATTTCACGAATTGGCAAAAAAATAGTCCAAGTCACGAATTAGGAAAACTTCTACCCATTTCGTGAACTGACCTCTCTTCCTGAGCATTTCATGAACTGGACGAATTTTTACCTGGTCCGTCAAATGGACAAGAGAAGAACAAGCTTGGTCTTTGAGTTAATTTAACTTTTATAATAGAACGTTAGGTATTGAGTTGGGTTAGTTTAATATAGTATCTTAAAACGAATTTCAGTTAAGTATGTGTTAGATAGTGAAACAAGTTCCAGTTCATGAAATGAGCAAGAGTTCATGCAATTTTTGTCCAGTTCGTGAAATGGCCAATCGAAGAAGCCAGTTCATTGAATGAGCAGAAATTTGCTCAATTCATTAAATGGGCATTTCACTATTATGATGTAATATAATATACATATACTTGCATTCACATACTTACACACATTTGGTAGCTTGAGTTTTATGGGCTAACGTGGTGGTTTTATTATTTACTCTTGTATTAATTTAACATTTATATTTTTGATGTCTGGTTTGTAGGATATGTTTAGTTTATTGAAAGTAAGCTTAAGTTTTAACACTAGGCTGAAAATGAATATTATATTGGTAAATTAAACAAATCAAACAAATTAAGTATCATATTTATAGTAAGAAACCTAAATAAAAAATTTAAAACAATTTGCTAACTTACCCTTCACACCGTGTTTAACTACCTGTCGTCTTTCAATTACAATAACGGTGTAAGGAGTGAGGAATATAGAATCGAGATGGATAGTATAGTGGGAAACCATTAATGATAAGCTATCAGGCATCATGATAAGGCTGACCGGGATTCGAGCTCCAACCTCCCCACCTACCAGCCAACTAGATGAGCTTGAGATTTAAGCTGCGAGCCCATCAGTGCGAATGGCCCTGATGTAAAAGGTAAACTATCTAAGCCTAGAGTTGATTCCGTACCCGACTGTAACCGGAAACAAAGCGCTTGCTATCTCACATGTTATGCCTTTGAGTGTGGAGTACTTCCATCATGTCAGAAGGTCAGTCAAACCGAGCGAAAACACGAGTTGCTCCACTACAGAATCTACAATCGTTATCGACTATCACTTGTGTGTTCAGTTCTCAATAAAACACACTCGCACACGTCATAGGTACTTGTCTGTCGAGAGACGGAGGGTTTCCGACAGCATACACGGTATAGTGAAAGGGCTGGGGGCGGGGGAGGGGAGGGGATAATGTTCTCCTCTTCGATAAAGTGGTTCATTGTGATAGACGGATAAGCTACCGGGATGGTGTGCTTGTAATCCGTTCTACACTGCTACTGTTCGCTGATAGCAGGATATCGACATAATAAGCTCGATTCACTTTGCACAGATTTACACCAGGATTTGTCGCAGGAGTGGATCACGTCGTGCACAATTTCTGACATCTTAGCTCAGTTGGTAGCGCGTATGAATACTGAGTTAAGAGGTCACGGGGCTGGTTCCTGGCATGACAAAAAAAACATCATCGGGATGCTTCCCCATTCACACTAATGAATTAATGGCCTAAGGACTGGGTATTGTGTTTGTTCTAAAGTAGAGTGGTGATCTAATAAATCAGTAAGGAAAGTTTAAGTTAAATATCTCAAGGAGATAAAATAACGTCGCCGCCGAACTTATTATGTTTTGTGTGTGCACCGCCTCTTAATATCAGTCTGACCTGGCGGTCTAGGGGTAAGGTGTTGACTTCTGTGTTGGGGTCCAGGGCTCAATCCCCGGTCCCAAAACAGATTTATCTGATTACCAAACTCTTCCTTCACCTCTGACAAGACATCTTGTGAATGTGGGAATGCCAGACCTCCACCGTGGTTCGGATTCCACGTTAAACTGCTGTAGGTCCTCCAGTTCATCTCACAATCACCCTACCATTACAATTAGCATAAGTGCGTATAGCCCTAACGGGTAGTAAGACGCGGTGATGATGATAATAATATAATAATAATAATACCAGTCCAGGCTTTTTGCATATTTACATTAACGGGAGTAGAGATGAGAAAGGTAAAATTTAAAGTAAGTGTAACTTCATTTGTATAAAGGCAGAGTGTAAAATAATCCAGGGATAAACACCTCAGTGTGGTAGGTCGAGATTCGATCCCCGAATTTCCTATCGCCGACAAATCAAACAAAATGAGAGATTGACATCATTGATCACGTGATCAAGGGTGCGGGTGCAGCTGGAAACAAAGTATGTGGGAGAATTTGTGACCTGGGACAAACTTGTGTATTCCCTTTTCTTTCATTTTTATTAGCGTCTTACTACCTGTTAAGGCTACACGTACTTTTAGGGGAACTAATTGCATAGAAATGAAGAGCGGAGAAGCTTAGAGAAAATGTACTAGTATTTTTGAAGTTAGAGTAGGAAACCATCTCGGATAACCACTCCTTAGTACACCCAACAGGGATTTGAATCCCAACCTCACCATCACAGGCAAGATAAAATAGACGAGCTTGACATTTAGTCTGCGTACCCACCGATGCGGGTTATACATAAATGAGTCCATGCTATGTGTTCTGATGGTGGGGGTCGGGTTTGGGTCCCACCCCTGACATAGGAGGTCGGGAGAAAGCATCCCTTCCAAAGAGGATCTCCAACGATGGGAGCGTATCTTTGCTAATGTCCCCACGTGCGCGCAGATGCAATAATAAAAGAGACACAAAACGCACCTGCTTCCGTCCATTGTCTGAGCCAATAAACGCAGGTGACACCTTCTCTCTCTCTATTTTTAATCGCTCATTGAATCTAGCGACGGTTGCAATGAACGCGTGATTCGCGTGAAGTGTCCCCCAAGGATTCCTATTGGGGGGACCTTCAACTAATATTGTCGCAACACGCGTCGGTACCGGCCAAATTTGTAGATGTTTTGAGAGCTACTATAAAGTGAGAACGTGAGAAATGTTTGCTACCAGCAAAAGGACTAATGTCTTTAGGTCAAATTAAGTAGCAGTACAGAGAAAACAAAACCATTAAAAATGATTGCCCATTCATATGAACAGCACCGATCCAAAATTGATACTTGTTTCATTCAAGGGCTCGATCCTAGGCATGTCTATACACAAAGCCTAGTAAACAATTAAACAACTTTATCTTAAAGACATGAAGTTTTTACTTTGACTAACTAGGTATTCAAGCAACACTCTTTTTATTACCTTAAACAGGAAATGGAGAGGATGGAGAAGACACAGAGATAGCATATAGTGGGGTATTTTGTACTAAATTGAATAGTATTACTTTCTTTCGATTATATATTAGTTATTTATTAATTTGATTGAATGTCTTCTGTTCCACGAAAGTCATATAACCTGCAATGGTCAGGTTCTATTTCCCTTATTATAACTGCATGGAAATAAGGCTTACTGTAGCCATAGAATGCTATAAATAATATAAACATGAATATACTGCTTCCTGATTTACCCTTGACTTTACGATTCCAACATTCCAAATTTGTAAAGTCATAACCTTATTATTTTAAGTAGAAAGTCACAATTGTATTCTACCTCATTGCTTGTCATAACTAGAATTTTTAAAGTCACATATTCAAGTAAAACATTCATTTATAAAGTTGATTTTTTTTTAATTGTCCAGCCCCCATTTTAACTATAGGGATTTATTTTCGGGCAACGTCCAATACATTGACATTACTCTAAAAACTTGACCAATGAAGTGGATAGAGCGTCTTCTGGCTGATTTATAGACATGTCAATAATAGTTATTTTTCTTTGATCCCTCACAGGCATAGTAAGAGGGTCCTAACCAGAAATATAGAGAAAAATTATGTAGTGTTTACTAAAACGTTTCTAGACATTCAATTTATCGTCTTTGTGGCCAAGTAGTTAGAGTAGCCAACCACAAGTCTAGAATGCTCTGTTTCTACTTTGTGGGCTGCTGACAAGGATATTACTATTTGGATACCAGTTTGTCCTGCTATCCTAATAGTAAATAGAGAGCTGGTCTAATGTTTATTAGGAAATAGAAGTTATATCTATACTAATATTATAAAGAGGAAAGATTTGATTTTTTGTTTTTCTGTTTGTAATGAATAAACTCAAAAACTACTGGACCTATTTTAAAAATTCTTTCACCTATATAAGGCTACATTATCAGCGAGTAACATAGGCTATATTTTATTTTGAAAATTTAATCTATTCCTCATAAAAATGTCAATAGTATATTATATAGTCGTTGGAAAAAAAGTTATTGAAGGGAAAGTGGGGTTTGTGAAGGGAGGGGGGGGGGTAGGGGTGAGGAAAGAGGAATGAGATGAAAATAGGAGGGAGGGGGCTATACAGTGATGGTAGGACTGTATTTTAAAAAAAATAAGTAAAAGAGAGTTTTGTTTTTATATTGACATGATGGATGATTTGAAGCTTTGTTTTACAGGATTCTTTACAATATTTTTTACGGGAAGGGGGCTAGTACTCAATAAAATTAACGGTACGGCGCTCAACACATACTTTCTAACTCCTTATCAAAATCTTTAGCCATTTGTTTATAAATCGGAAACTGGGAGTTACCTTCCATGTCCCCATTAGGGATTCTGATTTTTCACATATTTAAATTTCCCGGGAGTCAAGAAAATCTTTAGAGTTTCCCCGGATCCTGGAAATTTTTGAAAAAACAAAAACACACACACACATATATATATATATATAATAACCGGAAGATTTAAGGTGAGAAACATTTAAAATATTAGATATTAAGAATAGTATAATTAAATTATTAACAAAACAATAGTATCCATAATACAATATTTTTTTAATCCAAACTACTGGATAGCTTTGTATTCTTGAACATTTATTTTATAATGGGTGACCTGGCGATCTAGGGGTAAGGTGTCGGACTTCTGAGCGGGGGTTCCAGTGTCCAATCCTCGGTCCCGGCACAGATTTATCTGATTACCAAACCCTTCCTTCACCTCCGACAAGACGTGTATTAATCACAACTTGTGAATGTAGGGAATGCCAGGCCTCCACCGTGGTTCGGATCCCACGTTAAACTGTAGGTCCTCCATTTCATCTCACAATCACCCTACCATTACACATTAGCGTAAGTGCGTATAACCCGAACGGTAGTAAGACGCGGTGCTAATGATAATAAATAATAATAATAATAATAATAATAATAATAATAATAATAATAATAATAATAATATGATTATAATCAAAGTCTTTAGCGATTTTTTCTTCTCCCCTGGGAATCAATAATACCAAAATATACATTTCACCCTTCCCCTCTCCCACCCAACGCCCTCGTCCTCAACACACTATTTGCCGCCTTCCCAACCCAGTGCCTTAAACTTCTCAGAAGGCCGCAAGCCACCACTGAGGAAAATCTACCGAACATTTTCTGGTAAATCTCCCGATAGAAAATTTATCGAAAACAGGCACTAAGAACAGGAACACAAAAAAAATCAAACTTTATTTTTTGTTACAAAATAATGTTACGGATTAGTTAATTAAGGAGAGGCTCTACCAACTTAGTTAAGGATTCTTGGTTCGATTCCCAGTATGATTGTTATTATTAATGAAATCGGAGATTCCACTTTCACAGTTACAAACCGGAGAGAGGACTTGGTGTTTTATTTGTTCAGTATAAAATTAGTTTGTAAGTCTTGTAAATAAAGTGCACGTTAAATACCCGCAAAAAAACAAACATCCTCTTTGTTAAAAGTCTCGGGTTTTATCTTCTCCATTATGGTCAAGGGAAAGTCCTTGCAGGATACAAATCAACTCGAAACAAGTCCTCAACCACTCAATTCCCCTCCCTTTCGAATAGGCTAACCCCTCCCCTGATCCCGCCTGACATCCTGTCCGACCGCTAAGAAGTGTTCTATTATCTAATTGTGTTTTGATTCTGTTGTGTGCTCGGCTGCACGAGAAACTTTGACCAGTCAGGCGGGCTATCAACTACAACGTGGTATATTCTACAGTAGCGTGTCCTCTCTGGTGGCAATCTTGGGGTGCAATCAAGGGGTAGGTACAAGCTGGGTAACTACCCCCATACCCCATCCCTCAGGATCTCAAATAAATGTAATACAAACTTTTAAAAAAATTCCCAATTTGAAAAAAAGTACAGATATAATAACTTTGAGATCATTCCCCCCTCTTGACACCCTCTCCCTTTCCTACCCCTTAATAACGTTTTTGGGGTGCGTCACTGAAGGAATCACAGTATTTTTTAGTGCTTCGCATCTATGTCCCATACACAAGCCGGGCGACGTTTTCGAGCTTAGTTCGTTAGAGAATCTTGTAATGAAATATAATGAAGCCAAATTTCGCGAAATAACTACTACCCTCTTCGGTGGTCACGTGGTCTAACGCGCTACTCTTGTAGTAAATTAGACTGCAGATGACGAGAATATCATGTTTTAATCTCGGTTGGGTGTACTGAGATTGTTTAAAAAAAATGTTTTTTACACTCTCCCTCCACGCAAATGTGGGAACGCTTTTATTAATATAACCTTCCTATTACCTAAAACCATTAGCGTAATTAGTACATACCGTATAGCCCGAATGGATAGTAAGACGCGGCGCTAAAAAAAAAATTAGCTACTACGAAATATACGGAGTTCATTCATAAGTTCATTGATTTCATCCTTGTTTTTTGGAATAGTTAATTTTTAAAGCAAAAATAAAATTCCTTTTAAAAAATGTTTCATATATGTACAAAATTAAAGAGGAACGTAATACACATTTTAAAACAATCCAACATTTTTTTTATTCTCTGGATATATCTATAAAATATATTAAATTAAAACCATTTAACTGAAACAAGATAGTTAGATTCATTTTGAGTGAAATACACTGTTCAATTTATTAATTAGCCTACTATATTTCTGGAATGCGTCTGTACCTGAACTTCACTGTAAACTATGCTCTGCACTACTACCAGACTACGCACAAGTTTCATGATAGTTATTTGTTTTTCAAATACTGTAGGAGTCATAATAGGTTTTTTGGGTGACCTGGTGGTCATAGGTAAGGTGTCAGACTTCTGTGCTGGCGCCGGGTTCAATCCTCCGTCCCGGCACAGATTTATCTGATTACCAAACCCTTCCTTCACCTCTGACAAGACATCTTGTGAATGTGGGAATGCCAGGCCTCCACCATGGTTCGGATTCCACGTTAAACTGTAGTCCTTCATTTCATCTCACAATCACCCTACCATTACACATAGCGTAAGTGTGTATAACCCAACAGGTAGTAAGAAGCGAGGCTAATAATAATAATAATAATAATAATAATAATAATAGGTTGTTGTTGTTTGCATGAAAACACTTGTCTTGTACTGAGTTCAGTTCTGAAATAATTACGATGATATGGCTACTGTGTACGGGGATTAGTATTGCTGTTGGTGGACTATATAGTCCATTCGCCATATGAGTGGAGGTAGCTAACAGCTAGCAAAACTTAACAAATATACTCTCATGTATCCACTCGCCAAACCATATGATCTTCAAGTCTATATATTGATTTGCTGTCATTTTTGGCAATCAAAATTGGCACAACAAACTTTTTTTTAACCTTTTTATATTAACTGTTACTTACACCATTCCTAAGGCAAATATAATCTAGTAGACCATTATTCAAAGACAGGGTTAACTCTTTGTCAACAAACATTTTTCATTTTTTGACATGGCATCAATAATAAGAATTTTGCCCTGTTAAAAATAAGCTTTCAACATCCCCCCCAAGCCCCCTATTACCACAAGCTATACCCGCATATTTATTTTAACAAGGCGAGGATTAGGAAAGTAGGATTTATAATAAATGTACCCGCGCTTGAGTGGAGGAAGAGTGGGAAACCATTTAAGAAAAATAGCCCTCAGTACACCCAACCAGAATTCAAACTCAGACTTTCTTGTCGCCAAGAAGCTGGACTGGGAGAGTTTGAGGTTTTAATCCCTCCACGTGCTCACCAGCTGCTTAGCGTCTTACAACCCGGCCGAGCTATTTGTATATTTGCACTAATCTTGTGTGGACGAGGAAAAATAATAGGCCCAAAAAGGGTCCACACATTTTCTTGCAGGGGGAATGTGAAACCCTTGACGAGAAAAATAAAATTACTTTAGTACACTCAGACGGATATGAACTCCACTCAATTTACCACTAGCTATGCACTGGTTGCCGCAGTTGAGCTAGAAATGCATAATTCACCACCATTGCACTGTTAGTTTTCTGTAGACTGAGAGAGATAGCATAATGGTGGCATATTCTACTGTACTACAACCCATCAATTATTTATTTAAAAACTGCAATAACACAGGTTTCAGAAATAAGCACGATTTTAATTGCCTCGGCTGTTATTACCGAGACTTATCAAGGTGATATTTAAGTCATTTATGTAAGAATTTATATATCAATTGTTGTTTATATCATAATATACTGAATATATGTATTCATTTTATACTAAATAGATTACTGCCAACTTGGACTATATGACTACTAGTACACTTGTCCAAAATCCAAACCTAGTTTTGATTAAGATTACAGAATATAAAACTAGCTTAAAAAAATTGACCAAACTTAAATCGTATTTTTATAAAGAGTGTGAATTTAAATGCACCAGTCTGAAAAACTCTTTATTTTTGTGGGCCTCACTAAATGAATATTTAATTTATACATTAAAAAATGTTCCGGAAAGTTCTGAGAGCTGGCGTAAGTTAAAAATGACTAATAAATAAGCTGGAGTTAATGAATTAATTAAGCCTATAACCCAAGAGGGAAAAGGAATGCTCTAATCAAACATAAACTGTTAGATTCTCTTCCAAGACGCGGCGCTAAAAATAAAAGCTTTTGGTCAAATCTAATTCGGTGGGGGAAAAACTCCAATTGATATACTAAAATTAGTGTAATATTGTAATAACGTAGATAGGTAACATAATATTAAACTGATAGCTTGATAACTATCCTAATCGACTTTGTTAATAGTAACTACAATGGATCAAGCACTTAGATTAAAATAGATCAACTATACAGTAATATTTACAATGATCCTCCATTACTAGTTGTATGGTTGTGTGTGTCAGATTTGCGAGACTCAACTTTGAAAGGTGAGCCAGTATTGTATTTAACATGTTGTGATTTTTACCTTATTTTCTTAAGAATTCAGGGATGCGTTTGTTTAAAATTAAAATTCATCTTTTAGATCCTGTAAACTTGGAATTGGTAGCTAAAGTAGGTGACCTGGTGGTCTAGGGGTAAGGGTCAGATTTCTATGCTGGCGGCCGGGGTTCAATCCTCGGTCCCGGCACAGATTGATCTGATTACCAAACCCTTCATTCACCTCTGACAAGACATCTTGTTAATGTGGGGAATGCCAGCCTCCACCGTGGTTCGGATTCCACGTTAAACTGTAGGTCCTTCATTTCATCTCACAATCACCCTACCATGACACATTAGCGTAAGTGCGTATAACCCGAATGGGTAGTAAGACGCGGTGCTAATAATAATAATAATAATAATAATAATAATAATAATAAATAATAATAATAATAAAATAGCTAAAGTATTTTATTTCTCTCTTCTAGTGCTCCGCAGTCTTAAACCCGCCCGGACAATACAAAAAGTTTAAGCCCTGTCTAGTAACTGCTGGCATTAGAGCGTATTCTTTTACCCATAAAAGTCATAGAATTTTCTAAACATAAGGTAATATTAGGACACAATTTACCAACAAACTTAACCCCACATTTAATAGCAACGCCCACTTGAAGAGAAATATCCTCACATCACTGTAAGTTTACGAGAAAGACAGTTTAGAAGTTTCTAAAACCCTTAATTATTTTAGAATTTTCTCTTGTTAACAGCTGAGTAAACGTCGAACCCAAATGAATATAGAAAAATTATATCTAGAAATAGTTTGGAATCAAACCGGTGTCCACATAAACGAGTGATTGGCCTTCTTACCTTAGCTCTAGTCCTCGCCAAACGAACAAATATATCAACCTATGTTTGTGTAAATACATCCTCATCAAAAATTGACATGCTATTTTATTTTTATTTCAAAAATGTCCATCTAAAATTAGCGTTTGCGCCATTGACGGATTCTATTTCTGTTAGTTGTCAGTAACAGACTCCAGATCTAGCAACAGAATCCACTGAAGAGGGAACATTAATTCGCTGACGTGGTTTGCGTCACAACAATAAAAAATATACCAAGGATCAAAATAACAAACGCTAAAATAGTGAGACGTCGCGACAATGAAGCATCCAAAAACATCGTGCGTCAAGACAATAAATGCAAAAAGAAGTAGAGAAACATATGTAAAAATCACAATAATTAAGTAAATGTAACGCAAAAAAAAAAAGTGAACGTCAAAATGATGGCCACTCTTTGCCTAGTAATTTATTATTTTAATGTCCTTTTCCACCAATGCTATTACATGAAAAAGGGGGAAATGTATTAAAAAAAGGTGTTTGCTTTATAATTTAATTACAAGGACAATGCTGCTACCTTGTCACCACGATGAAAGAGAGAATAAAAACTAAAAATTAAGTACAATAGATCCACACGTTACTGTCTTGAGGGAGTAATCTCACTAAACACAATCTTGAAGTAATTTAAATAGTTACTGTCTTGAAGTAGTGCCACGAGCTAAAATCTTGAAGTTGTATTTTTTTTAGCACCATGTCTTACTGCCCATTCGAATTATAAGCGTACTAATTACGATAATGGGTTAGGGATGAGGAAGGTTGAATTTAGATGAAGTGTACCCAAATTCGCGTGGGGAGGGGAGTAGGAAACTATTCAGGGAAAACCACCTTTAGTACACCCAACCGGGATCGAACCACGGTCTCCCCGTCAACGACAGTCTAATCTATTACGAGAGCGACGCCTTAGACCACGCAGCCACCGAAACGGATTTGAAGTTGTTTAACTAGTTGCTGTCTTGAGTAGTTCCACTAGTTACACTCTTGAAGTAGTTCCATTAGCTACTGTCATGACGCACTATGAGCTTATTGAACTGCTGTCAACTCCTGGCGCTTAGTAAACAAACCATAACTGGTCGTAGCGTCGCGCTTTAAAGATGCAATACATAATAACACGCTCGTTATAACACATGACTCGTCCCAGATCAGTTGGTATAGAAGGTAGGACGATACGCCTAAAGACAAGGTTAGTTCCTAAAGAGCTATCGCTCCACGGTTATGGTAACATTCCCCTTTATCCCCCTTCCCTTTTCCGCCCGAACACGATCCACATGTGGACAAACTCGGGTGTGTGAGAACCGACGCCATCACACCACATCCTATTGCGATATCTTCGGAAACGAGCACAATTAGTTTGTTCCCTGCAGGAACATTAATTAATTGGCAATAGGTCACAGTGGTCGACGTGCGAACTGCGTCAGCGGATGAGGTCAGGGCACAAATTTCCTCTTGGTAAAATGTGAGCAAGGTAAAATTTAAAACGAACCCCAGGGGTTATTAGGGTGGCATGGGATGGAGTTAAACACACGCTTCATTAATAATATTTGAATAACACAATGATCCATGTTTTATTTCATTATTTTGAAAGTGTTTGAAAAGGTTTGTTTAACCTCGACTATAGTAAGAGAGAGTTTAGCTTAGTTTAGCTGACTGACACATTCTATGTTTATTTGTGAACTGTGTTTTATTCCTCTTCTGGGCTATCCGCATATTTACACTAACGGTTAGAGTTAGGATAGTATAGTTTCAGAAGGAAAGTACCCGCATTTGCGTGGAGGTTGAGTGTAAAGCCATTTAGGAAAATCCACCCTCAGTACACTACCACTCCCCGTCACCGACAATCTAGACTAGACCGGTTAACGCCTTAGTCTGTGTGTCTATCGATGCGGGTACCTCTAGCTCTAATCACGGTAGGGTCGAGATGTGTTTTACTGTTACGAGCTACAAATGGTTCGGAGCTCATTCAGTATCGGTTAGTTCCTGGCACCAATTACATCTAGTGCGTCTTGCACAACCTGTAAAAATAAGTGCAATTCTCTAAAAACTTGAACGGGTGTAAGAGATCTTTGGATAGAGTCTCGACGATGTCTAAATTAGTTTAATGTGTTTTAAGGCAATTCTTTATTTTACTTTACATTCAAAGGACCTACTTTTCCAGCCTGTGACCTGAGTCAGTTTTTTATTCAGGCCATATCTTTTTTTCCACTTCCGCTTGCCTGTCGTAGCTTCATATACCTTATAATCTAATTTAAATTAGAACAGACACAACATCCAGTCCCAAGTCAGTAATTTATCAATAAAAAAAAAGGTAAATCCATATTTCACAGATTATAAATTTTTCGGCCATGCCGGGAATCGAACCCGGGACACTTAGCTCAGTAGAGACATACGCTACCGAATGAGCTAATCTGTCGGATTATTAAGGTTATTCATAGTTTCAGAATATTCAAATTACTTCGCTAGGATCGGGTTTTCATACCGTGGGATATTTGTACGTCTGTAATGTGTTTGTTAATATACAGTAAGAACAGTAGGTGGCCGTTCCAAACGTTATTAAAACTTGTTTGATAAATTCATACGTCAAGTCATGTGATCTGATGCTGTCACTTTCGATAGATAGTATTAACACCTATAAAATAATAGTAATGATGTAATTTTATTTTTACCTCCATGTATTATTTAATTATACCCATCTACGATATTTGCATTTTAATTGCGCAAATAGAAAATATATATATAGGAAATGTATCCGCATTTGCGTAGAAGTAGAGTAGTAAACCAGTTAAGAAACTCCTCTTTCAGCACACCGGCCAAGATTCGAACCTCGATCTTCCCGTCACCATGAGCTGAGCCACCGCCATCGATGTATTTTATTATATAGCCCGCGTCTTACTACCGTCGGTATACCACTTACCTAATGTGTAATGTGGTGATTGTAGATGAAATGAGGACCTACATTTAAGGATCGAACACGGAGGCGGGCATTCCCATCGATTTGTTTTAGTACTATAGGCCTAATATATAATTTACATGTTGATGAAAAGTTTAGTATTCCCAAACAGTCCTTTCTCCTGTGTTTTAAGTGGAATAACACATCGTATTTTGATAAGAAGTATTTTGTTTTTTTACGTTTGTTTGAGTAATCTTCGAACTTTTTTTCCCCACAACGCTCCAAGCTATAGCCTACGCATCATATAAATAATATAGGAGGTGTATGTGTGTGCCTGTAAACGGTAGAAACCAAGAAACCTAGAAATATGAAACTTAGCATACGTATTTAAAAGAACTTGAACGTATGTAACTCAGACGTATTATATTTAATATTAAATGTCAATCCTAAATACAAAGAAAAATTATATTTGTGACCGGTTTGTTGGTTCGTATTTACACCAGTAAGTAAAATCTTTATTTGATTTTATCTTACATTGATAGTAATGTGATATGAAAAACAGACGACTTCTCCATTTTAGAAGTCAGCTGATTTAAAGTTTAACGCTTTTATCATTTATAGCCACCAGTGCGTGTAGCTCAAAATAAAATACCCAAAAAGCTAAAACTTTGCATTTATGTACTAAAGGAAACATTTTCCAAGGCTTTTTTTTTTTCAAAACAACTCAAGCATATTTATTTTTACTTTTACATCAATGACGCTTGAAACCACATGATCACATATTTGTCAAACTCTAAAACAAATAACCCGCCTCGGTGGCGTAGTTGGCTAACGCGCTTGTCGTGTTGAGCTCGACTGCTGAGGACGGGAGATCGAGGTTCGAATCTCGGTCGGGTGAACTGGAGGTGGTTTTTCCTAAATGGTTTTCCACTCTCCCTCCACGCAAATGCGGGTTCACTTACTCTAGTTCAACCTTTCCAATTCCTAATCATTAGCGTAATTAGTACTTAAAGCGCATAACCCGAACGGGTAGTAAGACGCGGTGCTAAATAATAATAATAATAATAATATAATCTAAAACAAATTAATATATAAATAATAAGCATGGCTTAAGCCTACTTAAGTAACATCATCCGCCCCCGTGGTGTAGTTAGCTAAAGCGCTTTCTTCATGTTGAGCTGGGCTGCTGAGGACGGGGAGATCAAGGTTCAAATCCCACTTGGGTAAACTGGGGTGGTTTTACTTATACGGTTTTCCACCCACCTTCACGAAATCGTCACTTGTTCTATACACAACTTTCCCAATTCCCAACCCATTAGCGTAATCTGTAACTAAGCGTCTAACCCAAACGTGTAGTATGATACTATTATTAAGTAATGTCAGGCTGTGCACCTCAATTTTTTTTTTTTTTTTTTTTACATATTCCTACGTATAATTTTATGCCCGATAACAGGTATGGGTCATTCCCAAATCAAAAAACCTAGACAGATTAAACTTTGAATACTTATTAAATGAAACTGGATGGTGTGCATCTCAAGCAGCAAAGTTTTATTTTTTTTATTTTATTTTATTTTATTTTATTTTATGTATTGATTGTGTCTTACGCATTATATCACTTGACCACCAGATTGGGTAGCTTAAAAACAAAAGACAAAAAACACTTAAATTTAGCATAATATTGCGTGTTTAAGGAAGCTCCATGATATGCATTTTGAAGGCGATTTTTTTCACTTTTAATTAGGTTCATATTACAAGTTTGACGCCTTAAACCGCGTGGCCAGATATGAGAATAGCTCCCGAACTAAATACTATAAAAAGTTTAAAACTTGACAAATATACTCAAGGAAACTTTAGAATGCACAGATGGGGTAGTTTTTTTAAATTACATATTGCGATCCATCACATTAGACCTCTGGAACGGGTATCTATAAAATCAATCAAAAATAGCAAACTCAAGCTTGGTGTGGACTTGCGTACTTAAGGAAACCTTCGAGTGTAAGCATCTCAAGAGTATTTTTTTTATGTATATCCTATAATACTTTTATTTATTTTTTTTTTTTTTTTTTTTTTCAAATTAAAAGTAGAGATTGGTCAAATCATATATTTATCAAATTCGGATCTTGAATCCGAACATTAAATTTTCTTTCAAATCTTGAATCTTTAAAAATGTACAATGTTTTGTCAAAATGAAAATATTCAAAACTGAATTTAAAAAAAAAATTGTTTAAGACTTAGTGCCACTGTCAAATGCCAGTTTGTTTGTCAATAATATTACGTCATAAATAACAAAGAGAACACAGTTTTTTAAATGTAATTTTGTCCTTTTTTTTGTGGTTTAGTTACTCTTCCAAATAGACAAGTTTACATAGTTATTCCTTTACCCAGGGGCGTCGCGCCGGGGAGGGGTGGTTGGGGGTGTCACCCCCCCTCCCAATGTTGGTTAAAAGCTTGAAAGTTGGGAATTTTGTGAGATTTGAGATCTAGAGTTGGAAAATTCTAGGCTTATTCTGTATCCCATTACTTTCTATTATGAAAGTCCTTAACCACAGACTTCTACAGAAAAATTCAAAATTTCTCAACTGTTGATCCCTACTCTACAAAAAATCCCAATTCAAAAATCATCAAACATTGAAATATTATATTGTAGGAAATTTAGTTAATGGAGTAGTCTATATAGTAGCGCTGTTGTCAGTAGGCAGAGACAACGGCCGGTGAGTGTATGCAGAATGCGGTATGGAAACGAATTATAAGGGAAAATGAGCTGCCCAGTAGCAAAATTTATTTCAGCCATGGCAGCATTGTCAGCCAATGTTTTGTTTATTATATTTTCAAATTTGGGATACATTTTTTAATTCGTTATTTAGTGTTCGATTTGCATGAAATTTTGCATAACCATGTTGTTTAGAGTAATGATTTCGATTTGCCATCAGTTATTTCATAAAATATCAGGGGAGTCCTCTTCACCCTCACGAGCTAAATTACAATGTTTTGAATAGTTTATTCACGAACCAGTATTAACATTTTAGAGCAACTTCCATGAGATTATGAAGCAGGACATTGGTGGACAAGTTATCAAAATACTGTAGAGATATCGATAAGTTCAATTTTTTTATTGCTTTATTTTACAGCTGAAAAGGTTTTTAAATAAACAATTACTAATTTTTTGATAAAATGACGTGCGATTCCTACAGCTCAGGGAGCTTACTAGTTAAATATTGCTTCCAAGTGTATAATAAAGCAGCGGTTTACAACCCGGGGTCGCAGCGTGTTTTGGGTTGGGTCACAATAAAGAGGTAGCCTAGTTACTGCTTAGGTTCCTTTTGGTATTCCATTTCCCATAGCTTCTGCTGACTTGTTACTGTGGAAGCCTTGTAATGCTGCTAAACATATATAAAATACTCCCCCAACTTCCGGGCTTGTTGATTCTATTTTAGTACAATAGTAACATATAATCATTATTATAAGCAATTTATAATAATTAAAACAAGCATTAGTGGACATGCGGGTTTAATGTCACGGTCTTTTGGTTTGGTTTGTTGGTGAAGGTGAAGCAGGATTTTAATTCTGGCAAGGGTAGTTTATCCCTCCAAGCAAATAAGGGTACATTTCCTCTAAATTTTACTATTCCTACTAGTGTAGTTAACTGTAGATAGTCCGGACTGGTAGTAATACACAGTGAAAAAACTTAAAAACTAGGATTTGAACGCTTTTAAGTTATCAAAGTGTCGCGATGGCCGCAGAGAGAAAAGTTTGGTAATAAACTACAAAATGTTGAAACTACTGTAAGAAAGTTTTTACAGTAGTTCCTTATGCACTGAAAAAGCCTTGTAGCTTTAAAAATCCAATATCAACAAATACATTTAAAAATACAGTTGCTTAAAAGCCCAGTTCAAGATTTGGCTATCACCCCAATTATAAAAAAAAATCTAGGTGTCTCTAGCCGCAATTCCCCCTTACCCCGTTCTCAACATTGCCCAACTCTCTCCTTTGCCACTTGGGAATTTTTCTAGTTTCAAAATGCTCAGAGTTGGGGAAAACACTGTTTCACCCCCCCCCCCCCCTCCCCAATATATTTCGTGAAACGCCCTTGCCTTTACCTATTGCTTGATGTTTTTATATTAAGACAAGGTCTTCCTAATTATATTCGAGATACTTTTTTGAAATTTTTACGAATCTTGAATCTCTCGAATACTATGAGGTTTGAGGGATTTAAGGAGTTAAGGTTTGTAGTGTCTCATATCTAATTTTAAAAGCCTTAAATCACTTGAGTACTGGTGTAAGTAGCTTCAAAACCAAGAAACATTGAGCTTGGTCTAGTTACTTTGGAATCCTGGCAGAAATGTACTGTACCTCTGGCGTTTATTTTTACTTTTATATGTATATACTAAGAGTTTGAAGGCTAAACTACGTAAATTCCTGTGTGATTAATTTCCAAACAAATAAACTTAGCAAGTTCAAACTTTACATACGCACTAAGGTAATAAAGGGAGTCAAATCTATTGTTTATTTTTATCTTTGACCTAAGGATTTAAAGTGGGACCACAAGCGACGTGAGGTTAAGGGTTTTTGCAGTTCAAATTGCAAAAAATAAATCAAATATGTCTTCAATACAAACCTAGAGTTTAATTTTCTTCACATGGTAATGTCTACAGTTGTTGAATATCTGTTATTAAATCTGGCATTAGATGATAAACTTGTTAAAATTAAGAGAAAAATTTATTATTAAATTCCAGGACGCCCTTGAAAACTGTTAAAGAACTGTTGATATCACCATGAGAAGAAAATTAAACTCACTGTTTAAATTGGATAATTAATTATTTGATTTGTTTTGACCAAAAAAAGTGTTGATATAAACATTCCAAAAACACATTTTCTCGCGGTCCCTACACTATAATAATAATAATAAGTATGCTTTAACATTTTGGCAGGGAATTTTTAATATGCTGAGTGTTAAAGGAGTGAGTGAAGGGGGGCTGACTGACAAGGGAAACAAGCCGAGGTTGCCAGATCTTATCTTTTTTGTAAATAGCAACACAGTATTTCAGAAAATGAATCACCGGAAGTTAGGGTTGTGTTTGAATCATGGTTGGGCTTACTCTGAATTATTTTCCCATGAAAAAGATTTTCACAATATTATATGTATGTTGACATTCTGATTTCAATGTATTTCAGTATTGTGACAATTGTGATTATTAACAACAAAATGACATAATAGTAGTAATAGATAAATGCATCTACTACCTCAAACCAATTTGTGTTTACCTCCATTGGCCGACCGTTTTCCAGCCCCTCCTTCTTACTTAATTTTTAACCTGTTTATTGTACTACCCCAAACATTTTGTGTTATCACCATTCTAAGAACAGTGCAACGAACATTGCGATAATTTTTCAGTGTAATAAATAAAATAAGTCAACTATATAGAAACACTAAATAAGTAATAAAACAGAAAATTCTTTCTTTCTGTTTATTCATCAAGAATACTGAACATAAAAAATAAAAGCAATCAATTATGAAAACATATAAACAGTGTATCATAACTATTTTATTGCTATCCAAGAAATTTTAAATTAATTTTTACACACATACACAATTTATGTAAATTTTTGTAAGGTCCTAGAGAGAGGTAGTAAGGGAAAATTCCCGGGGTTTATTACCACGCCCAGTGAAAAACCTCATGCTCTCTCTCCAGTGACCAGATGGGTTCATATACATCCCTACCCCCCACAACCCCTCACTGTGTAGTAGAACGATGACGTGGCCTTATGCTGAGTTTACACGCTCAGTTAATTTGCACACACTAGTGGTTTGTGCAAGCATTTGTGTCGCTAAGACGATAGTTTGTAGTTTGCGCGAACACAAAATTGTGGTTTGTGCTAAACCTGTTCGTGTTTGATTTTTTAGTTGAGGTTGGCGCAAATACTGAGCGTGTAAACGGGTTTTGTTGGTTTGCACAAACCAGGTGCATACACAGACAGTAGAGATAACACAAAGGAACTGAGGCGAGAAGCGAAGTGTTTGTTCTCTAGTAAAAAGCCACAGTCTCGTTTGCTTTTTTTTTTGCTCATTGTTCTGATATTTTGCCAGATTGTTCTTCCGTATTCTACAACATGTCGGCAAAAGATGAGTTTCTCACCGAGTCTATCAAGCAGTAAAAGTCATTTCTATGTTTATGGAGAATCAAAAGTAAAGAATATTGTGACCGCAATGCTAAATCACAGGCATACTACTGCCTTATTGAAAAGATGAAAAACGTAGACCCCGAGGAAGCATGAGATAAAATTGTGAAAAAAAGTAATACCTTATGTATAGCGTACAAGAAAGAATTGAAAAAAGTCGTGGATTCAGAGAAATCGGACGTTGGAGAAGAAAATATTTATGTTCCTCATTTGCAGTACTATGAACTGATGAAATTCATATGGGAGCAAGAAATATCAAGAGAATCAATATCAAATTTGGATAAGTTGGAGGTAAATAAAATAATGTTCCATTATTTAATATAATATTTAATACATTTTATTGTTCTATATACAAATATCTAATATTGGAGGGAGGGGGGGAATTTAATAAGTCTTGTTTCAAACTTTCATGTCCACACTTTATGTTAATATCAAGTACTAGGTGTTTACATGATAAACCATTTTGTCTTGCCAGGTAACCTTACCAAAACTATTGACCTATTGCTCAAATTGGCTCCTTACTTCTTTAGCTTCCACGCCATAATGCCGATTGTGTCTATTTTGATTATTCAACATAATGTCTTCATTTGTTCCTAACCCTAGAGGGGTAGGACCATTATTTATATCCTCTAAATCAAAACTTCATTAGGAGTGTAGGAATTTGAATAATTTTTCTGAAGGAAATTGTAAAGAGCACAACATGCCAGAACTACTTTGTCAATATTATGTATGTGCAAATTTATTGCAGTATGAAATATTCTAAAACGATTAGCCAAAATACCAAAACAGTTTTCTATCACTCATCTTGCTCTAGACAAACGATAATTAAATATTATTTTCTAATGATCTAGCTCTCTTTGAAAATACGGTTATGAAAATGCCTCATCCCCAATAAAAATGCAATTCAGTAATAATTCACTCTCTCCAATTGTTTCTGTTGCTGGCAGGTTCAAATTATTTTCTACTAACTTATAAAATTTTGTTTTCTCAATCACTCCGCCGTCAGATATTCTACCATTAGTCCCTACATCACACATACTGAATTCATAGTTTGTATTTGCAATAGGCATGAGTACAACGCTGCAACTTTTTTTGTAATTAAAGTAATATGAACCACTTCCTGCAGGTGACATAATTCGTACATGCTTTCCATCCACAAGGCTTAAACAGTGTGTAAAATTCCATTTTTCTTAAGAATCACTGAATTTTTTTTTCCACTCAAAGGTAGAATTAGGGAACTGAAACCAACATGTTTGTTATTAATTATTATAACTAGAGTAATTATTACAATGATTATGTAATCATCAATTTGACAATTTAGCCTTATGTTAAAACTGAAATAACACAGAAAATCATTTCTACGCAGTGATAGCTTGACAGATAATAAAATGTCATTGAAATGGGTGTCCCTAAGGTTTGATAAGATATCAATAAGATTGGAAGTAAAAACATTTAAGAACGTCAGCCATATAAAGCTACGTTCATTTTAACATTAAATTTACTATGACATAAATACATTAATAGATTAGGTCTGCATAATCAAAACTGGTCCAAATAATGTAAAAGTTGTAAACAAAGTACGAGTGTATTAGAAAAAAAGTAAATCTATGCTGAAATACTGCACTTTTTTCTCATTTGGTGCCACCTGGTGTGACCTGCTAGTGACGCCACTGGGTAAATTAACTAATAAACTAATTAATTAATTTGTCCAAAATTACAGAATCTGGATTTTTATACATTTTATAAATATGAATTTCAACTGGAAACCCAATGAGCCCACGACCACGTTCATCAAGCCCAGCCACATCCATTTCATCCCAAAACATATCCACCTCTTCTAAAAGATATAAAATACTCTCTGAGGTTACCTGTGATGAGCTCATGGAAGTGATTAAAGGACATTTAACAGTTCCTCCGGCTAATGATGATAAATTTACGTCAATAGCGAAAACTTGGGCTGTGAAACTAAGAGATCTTGCTCAAGATCAACCATTCATGCAGAAAACCTAGTAAATGATGTTTTTTTACGAAGCCCAACTGGGGAACCTAAATCGAAATTGCACTTTTCTAGCTTAAGCACATTCAGTGCAATCCCACTTTTCTGTGAATCTCCAACAACAATATTACAATGGAAGCGTGTAAAAACTATCAAAACACAGGACACTCAGCTGCACACCATTTTAGTGATTTTATTGGTTTTAAAAAAATCTGTAGTTAAACTATGAATAAAGTCTTATTGGTAACTCACTTTTAAGTGTTCTTCTTTCAATACAGTAAATATATCATTGCAGGTTTAAGGAATTATACTGTTAAGGGCAGACTTTGAAATGCATGCGGAAAACTTCAAATCTTCATAGCTTCTCCCCGCCACGTCGCCAAATACCTAAACGTGGCACTTAATCTCTCATGATATGTTATTGAACGTCTTATAACAGTATCATTTCTTTTAATTAAAAGGGTAACCTGTAAAAATATTAACATTTTCAAAAATGATTGCTATCTTCTACTTTATTATTAGCACCATGTCTTATTACCCGTACAGGTTAAAAGCAGATTTTCTCATTAATTTAACGGGTTATGAATGAGGAAGATTGTGATTGAAGGAAGTGTACCCTCATTTGCGTGGGGAAAGAATTTAAACACATTTAGGGAAAACCACCCTCAGTACATCCGACTGAGATTCTAACCTCAATTTTCCCATCATCAGCAGCCCAGTCCAAGTTTTTCAATTACTACAGTACTTACCAAACTTAGCAAATGTATCCAAGCTTCTTCATCCATACGCAAATAGTTTCGAAAATAATTTGGGTCAACCCATAATTCACTAATTAAGTTAGTATGTGAAAATTCTTCTCCGTTTAGCAGCTTGGTCCACCTTCGACTTTTCTTATATTGTTTTAACTTCTTTTTCACACAACACAAACCGATAACTGATAAAAATTAACTCTTCTTCCTCCATTTGATCCATTTGTCTTGGACGAATAAGAGTACTTTGAATCCAGTAAAAACTCATCAGTTTACTGAGAAGCAAACATCTACGAGAAGAAACTGAAAACTACTGAAGCTAGTAAAAGTTTGTGCAAATCTTACTGAACGTAAAAAGGGTAGGTTTGTGTAAATCAATTTGCACAAACTGATTTGCGCAAACTTGTTTGACCAAAATGTTTGAGCGTCTAAACCGAGCTTTAGAGAAATATCAAGGGGGCTTCCCACCCCACGGCTTAGGATTACAATGATGCTGCATGAAGAGAGTCTCAGGTGTTTTATTAAGTGTCAACTGCATTTTGGACCACAACTCACTCGAGGAGAGACGGTCTCACCCAAATACATTGTACTCGGGGGGCGTCAGGCTTGGACCAAACCCTAAGATTGGAGGACATGGTAAAGTAGAGATTCAATAGTAGATAAATAAGGATTAAGGTTAAATAAAAGATGTACTATAATTAAATATTTACATAAACAATACAGATAGCTTCCATCTCCTGTAGTTAGAATATATAGTCTGTTTTCATAAAATAAACTAGGAAGATAAGGACTAAGGCTAAATTATTATTTACTCTTATTAAAAGTTTATATATTTTAATATTGCAATAGAGATAGAGCTCATCTCTTGTACTCAAAATACAAACAGGCCATTTCCATACAGTATGTTCACCATTGTAAAAATATTGAAATATACAATGAATATAGGTTCGTTTTCATAAAGTTTGTTCACTTTGAAAATAACATAAACAATTAATATATTATCAGTTCATAAATTATGTACGAACAGAGATCAGTCCTATACCTTTGATAAATTCATAGTTGTTGCCTGCCACATTAGTCAGTCATCACTGCGAGTCATTGAAACAACATCTGTACGTCAGAACGAAATTTGTCCCTGGCAGAAGCACTCTCCCTACAAGATCGAGTTCGACAGTGTTGTGTTGTTAACCTCGCCTTATTTTTCTTCATCAGCCTCTTCCACTTCACCATCGAAACGAAGCACGTTATAGGTCTCATACTTTTTAGTTCCGCCAAACTCTTAACATGGTGGTAATTTTTTTTTTTTATCTCGATACGGTTCAAATGCTCATTTCTTGCGTCAAGAGTTGTTTCATTTTGCAACACCCCGCTTTTATTCTTCAGTTGTTGATTCCCCGTATTTTTTGACAACACTTTGTTTAATTTATCAATGAAATCCTTTTTCTTGAGCTTAGTTAAACCCTTAAACAAAGTTTTTACTATTTCGATGCTGTCTGCTTCTAGTTTAGAGATTGCAGTTGAAATACAAGCCCATTTAGCTTGGATACAATACCAAATCTTCTCGAATATCTTTTTTGTTTTCAGAATACCCTGTGTTTCTTCGATATTCTGCGTGTCTTCAGAGTTGAATTCATTAACGATTTTCTTCGGTTTCAACATTTTCAGCGTAATACACAGCAGCTTCAATCCGTAATGATTGGTGCGGGTGGAGGTGTAGCTCTGTGCTTTGAGAAACATCTTTTTCACATATGATATTAGCACGTTAACATCCTAATAAAGAATGCGAGCTAATTCAGCTAATCATTGTAAACCATGTGTTAAACAGGTCACATGCATCATGTTTGAATACATAATCTGCAGACCCCGCCTTGTTTAGCATATATATGGTGCAGCATCACTACAAACCACAAGCACTTTTCATATAAAATCCCAAAAGGTCACAATAAGCTTAGAGAGTTGTTGAGAAAAGCAATACTTGTTGAATAATTCACTTTGTCCAACACTTTTAAAAGTCAGCAGATTTGATTTTGTTTTTTATTCGTTAACCCCTAATGTACCAAACAGAACTTGCTACGCACCTTTGATCTTCATAGGTTGTTTCATTCAACGACACCCAATTATTGTGATCCTTTACTTTTCACTTAATTTGTTTAATGTTGCTGTGTTTAACTCGGAAACATATTTTTTCTTTAATGTAAATTCATCTGGAATATTTTGTTTCGTGTACTTTTCCAAAAAAATAAATAATTAAAAGCTTCATTCATTAATTTAGCCAAAGGAATTTCAGCGTGAATAAAAGCCTTACAAAGTTCTTAAATTAATTCTAAAAGTTTAGGTCCAGACCATGGCATTTCAGTAAAATTAGAAATATCAACACTGGCCGTTGGTTATTCTCTCTTTTTCGATTATTATTGCTTGGATATTTTCTGGTTTAGAGATACTGCGTGACTTGAAACTTTTTGGTTAACACAACAGGAGCTTCGCAGTATTTACAAAATAACAGACACCCATCTGTTGTGAAATAATCATAGTTACAAATTAATTTAAAATTACAATCACTTTTTCTTTCAGCATCTTGAAGATATTAACACTATTGGAACTATTTCTCAACTGATAAAGTTTGTTGATGAATTGTTAAACTTTAAACATTCTACAGATTTTCCCAGTAATGCAAGAGGATCACTCAAACCTAGGTAGTCCTCTTAGCATTTAAAATTAGTTTTGTTTTTACCCAAACTTAAATAATACCCAACCATACAGCCTTGAAGAGTTGAAATTTACTAGTTAAAGGAACAGTATTAAGTAAAATTTAGATCCTATACTACCTTGTATAAAATACAAATGAATGAGAGAATCAGAAAGATCAGAAGTAGATATTTTAAAATTTACCTGCAGTCGACCCTTGTTCAGGTAAAATATTCCGGTAACTATTATCCTACTAACTTATTGTGAAGGTGTTGCCTCCCGATGGATTTATGACTGCATATTATTTACGACTTCACTAATATTCTGAGATGTAATTTAAAAATCATTTCTGAAAATTCCAAGACTGACTAATGAAGTGAATCTGTACTTGATAGCAAAAATTTGTATAAATATGTACTTAAATAAACAAATGATACAAATGACACCTTTTGGCTCAAAACAATTAAAATATGCCTTTAGCTTTAGCTTAATCATAAGACACAGTTTTTGTTAAATTACAGATTGTTTTTGTGTGCTATTACATGTTCCGCGTTATGAGTACTGGGTGCTGTGTAGATTTATGTTACTACTTATAAATATATTACCGGCACTGTTAAATACTGTGTTACTGCTATGGATTCATATGCACAAGTTGCTTGTGTATGACCTACCCCTTGCTTCTTAGACCCCTTATCACTAGTGCTAAAACTAGCTAATGAAACTAATGGCAGCTTGATGTTGTGAAGACTGGCTTACTATTGGGTAGAGGGATCCAGCACGTCACATGATGTTTATAAATATAACGGAGTTAATCTTTTCTAAAAAGAAAATATTTTAAAACGTAGTATATTGAAATCATTTCTAAAAGCGCGTGATTCTTTTTGGATGAAGTATTAAAAGGGTATTTTACATACAATTCTTTAAATAAAAATACACTTCATCTATGACTTTTTAAATATATGAGAGGGGTCCAAAACAGTATCATTACACAATCCGTGATGAAACCAGTTTCACATTGGAATTTGCTTGTTCCAGTCTATCGTGCGTTTGTTCTGTGTGCCTATAGCAAATGTTTTTACAGTGTGTTTATTTCTGTTTTTATTATTCTTTTGGAAATATAAGAAATGAACAACAAGCTATTAAAAAAATATAAACTTGGCATTGAACAATTAATTCTTGAGATCGAAAAGAAGTAATTCCTTTGGGATTCCTCCAATAAGGATTATTGCAACTGGGAAGTGGAGAGAAGACAATGGCTGGTGTGGGTAGAAATATTATCCGAAACACAATCTTCAAATTAACAGGAAAAGACGATAGGTAAGTAAAAAATAAACTATATCATATCATTCTTTTTAATAGAATTAAGATGCAGAAGTATGCAACTCAGTGTTAAAATGGCACACCACATCAAACACTTCAAATGTAATTGTTGTCAAGCATTTCATTAATGCGGTTATAGTTGAAGGAGCAAGGAAACTCATGTTCTGCTCTCCAAGCCAGATAAGATAGAAATTGTTTTTCCCCAAGGTTATAATGTGGCTCAATGTGTATTTTAGAGCACTTGGTGTATTTACTCACTAGGAACTTGCGGGATTTATTTTTTGTACTTATATTTGCTACTCTACTAAATTATTTCTCTACAACTTTTAAGTTACCATCCCTTGACTGAAGAAAAATATGTAACACACAACATGCATTAACAATATTGATTGCAAAACTACTTTTCACGTTTAGAGGGGGGTGAAAAATTCATAATTTGTTCGAAAGAATTCCAAACGAGTATTCAATAAACCTCCGAGCTCTTGTGAGTCTGTAATTGAAGATTCCTTTCCACACAAGTAAATTGCTGCCCACATTTGGACGCATTACGTGTTCTGTTAGACTAAAACCCTCATCTCCAACCAAAACACAGGGCAGTGGCACATCACTAGCTGTAGTCAGTGGGCTATTTTCAGGAATATCCAATTTCTCATTTTCAAGTGCGCTGTATAATTTTGAGTCTTTGAAGACAGTTGAATCAACTTCTTTTCCATCAGCTCCAACATTGATGGCTATGAATTTGTAATCAGCATCGCAAATGGCAAGCTCCACAATGGAAAAAAGGTACTTGTAGTTCAAATGCAGAGATCTAAAGTGTCGGGTCTTAATGACTCGAATGTTTACCGTCTACGGTTCCAATACAGTGAGGGAAGTTTTCGTAGGTATGAAAGCCCTTGGCAATGCTCAACCATTGTTTTTTCGATGGTTCAGGCAAACACAAGTCTTCCAAAAAGTTCCACATTGCCAAACGTACCTCTTGCACAATTTCTCTGTTGTAGTTTCTTCTATTCGATAGGAATAGTATAGGTCTACAAATAAACATCTTGTTGTCAAATAGCTGAAACAAGGAAAACATATAATTTTTATTGCAGGAAACGAACGACAGAAGAAATGGAAAAATCTTAGGTATGGTTACACCCGAGAGCTGTGGATGTTGAAGCAAATCAAAACAGGGTTTGAAAGAGATCGAAGAAGCCCATATGTATTTTTATTCTCAATAGTAATTTTTGAGCAAATGTTCAGATGGTGTTAATACTAAAAGTGGTAAAACAAAGGAAGTAACTGAGACAAAAACTGAAATTCCAACAAATGTAGGAGGGCCATATGGGACAGCCTAAAGATGATCTGAAGGTTCTAGTCTCTTGAAAAAAGAATTAAAGAAAAAAACTGCTGATGAGGAGATTTACTTGAGACCTTGAAATTGTCCATTGAAAGTCGTGATGAACGAGACACACGAGCTGTAACCTTGTTACAACATGTGGACACTAAAAGGTTGTTTGACTCACCATACTGGCCCCAGATGACCCGTCTCGGTAAGACCACGACTCTCAAACACTCGCAGCACTGTCTAATATTGGACTGATTCTAGGCCCGGGGTTCAATCCCAGTCATTACCCTCACCTAAAAGAAAAAGTAAAAACGAGATGTGCGAGTTCAATGCGCTCCGTCAGCCGTGTTTAGAAAGCTCATAGAACAGTTCTCCCACGCGCGTTTGTAGGCGTGTATAATGTTAGAGAGTATTCTAGAAGCATTCAACCCCTTATCTCTCTCTCCCTCCTTTATTCCCATGCCTTGAGAACACATTACATATTCTGAGGATATATAATGGTAGGAATCAGCCAGCAACTGTGACATGTCTGTTGGGCGCGCTCTCTTTTTTCCAGCGGACATGTCGCGCGATTAAGCCGCTAGTGCGCGGGGCCCAAAGTAATGCATACATTTCAACTGATGTCAACCAGTTGGCTGCCTCTCACTTTGTCTTCCTATGCATAAATTTGTCGTCCAGTTTGTTCAAGACGTGTCAGTCACTTGATTCACCTAGCATTCGAAATATTAGTTTACAATTTGTCGACCACTTTGTCCTTATATGCATCAGTTTGTCGACTAGCTGGTGCCAGTTGTGTCGGCCGCTTGAAAAAATTAAAATATACATATGGAAGGTTGGATGCCTTTTCGATATTTGTTTTCATTTTGTCAATAAGTTATCTATCACATGGTTCTACTCGTGTCGGCCATTTGGTCCTTTCTGTTCCTGCGTGACGATAACTTGTCAGTCTACCAATTTGTCCTCCCATTACAACAATTTTGTTGTCAATCAGTTTGCGTGCCATTGTATTTTACAGTTAGTAGCCTGAACAAGGTTCTAGACCCCCCCCCCCCTCCCCCACCATTCACGCTGCATATCCTGCCCACCATAATCTACGATACTTGATAATCCTAACAATGTATTGTAATGACTACAGGGTATAAAACTCACCGTTATGTAACTTCCTCCACTCCCCAGTAACCTCATCCCTTTTTGGACCATATATCTTCCTAAGCATCTTGTCTTCCAACACCCAAATTGGTTTACATCATGTAAGGTAAGACCAGGTTTCACACTCAGAGAGAACAACTGGTAAAATTATTGTTTTGTACATTCTGAATTTTACATTCCCGGACAGCAGACGACGAGTTCATAACTTAATGATTGAGGGATGCATTTTCCGACTGTATTCTTTTTCTAATTTCCAATCTAATATCGCTATTGCTAGTTAAAATTGTTCCTAAATATTTAAACTCATTAACTCTGTCAAATGATGTGTTGTTCGCAGTTGACTATTATAGCTCACATATGTGTGGACTTAAATCGCGTGATCACTGGTTTGTGATGTTGTGATGTTAACTATCATTTTAATATAGTAGTAATTCGTTTTCTACCCCTCCAACGCCGGTCTTTTGCAGCTAGTATATAGTAAATACGTTATAGGGTACCGTAAAACTAAAACATTTTATTAACAAGATAAACAAATTTACAGATAGGTTTTTGAAACCTTTAAATACTGGGAAATTAATCTTGCGAAATTGGTTAATGAGTGAGGAGCAAAAAGAATCAATTAAAAATATCTAGGATGTTAATAACCTTCTTTTTACTTTAAAATTTAGATCTCCCGCAGAAGTAAGAACCACTTTAATGAAGAGCTGAGCTACGATTTTTTTTATATAGGATTCCAAATCACCCCTAGGATATGTATCCCCGTTCCCCCGTACTGATGTTACCAAGATAACAGAGAGTATTCAAATCCCAAAGTAAAAATATGAAAAGAAAATAACATTCCACGCATACCCTCCCAGCTTGTATACGGCTGGATAAATAAACCATATATTATGAATAAATAACTTGTTTTATTTTTCTATCTATATTTCTTGCTTATGTAAATGTTCGGATAAGAGTTTGTTCCTTACACGTAAACTGATTAGCAGAAACACAAGCACATCACGTTAGTATCAAGATGAATCGGATGATTGATCAAAGACAATCTTGGATTATTTTCTTTCAGTTTGTTTCGAATTTATATCTCTGGAGTGATTAAGCATTTTTATCCGTGCTTCTATCAAACGAAACTCGACTATTAATAATTGATCTGTCCTTTATCTGTAAAATATTATGTTTTCAACAATTCGACCTGATAGAACAGGATTAAACTACATTTAGTTTTAAACGTGTCTAGTTGTATACATTGAGACCTGCACCGATGGGCAAAAAGACAAAGGCGTTAGTCTCGTCTTTGATGGGTTTGCCAGAGACTGGGAAGTCTGGATTTAAATCCCGGCCGGGTGTTCTGAGGAGTTTTTCCCTAAATTATTTCCCACACTTGCTTTAAGCAAATTTGGGTAGGCTACATTTAATATAAACTTTACCTTTGTCATCTTTACCCCATTAGTGTAAATAAGTGAATAACCTGGAAGGGAAACAAGAGTAGCCTCCATGATAACATATGTGGTCATAGTCGGACCACGATAGAAAGAACCTTTTATATAATAAACCCAATAAATGTAAAATTCCCAACATTGACAAAAGTTTACTAAATTTGTATTGTTAAAGTTAAAATTATATCCATATCCTAATAAAGACAATTTCATAACACATTACTTTAAACATGAATAAATTAAAGTATGTGCAGTTTTTCTAACTACCAGATAAATCTCTTTATTCGATGTACCAACAATAGGTTTGCTTAAGTCTGATTAAAGAGGCCGTAGTTTGATGCCCGATCGAGTATGTTGGCTATTATTAAAACTGTTATTTCCCTTCCATGTTCCAGGCCAGTTTGGTGCCACCCATCTCACTCCACGCTCAGCATTCTGTTTTGTAAAAATTAGTTTAAGTCACTAACAAAATTAAAATGTTATATGCTTGCACAAACAAAAATTTTAATTTTTCTAAAATTGTGTTTTCACTCTAGACTCGGACGCACAGATTCGATCAAAATAAAAAAGTGACTGGCTTATAGCGGGACTTATTAGAGAAAAAACTGCCACTTTTAGGGACTAGACTGTACATTATTTTTCCCACGCCAGATACGTCACAGCACACCGAGTCTTGACCACGGAATGGAAGTAGCTGCGTGTCTTTCACTTAAGTATTTGTGAGGTCTCTAATCCCTATAGTCCTACATCACGCTATAAGATAAAACAAACACGTGACAAGAAATATTCAAGCATACAAAGTTTATTTTTTAGAATTCATGTTTAAAAATAATTAAGGTTTTGATTTTATAAATGGTTTGATTTTCTTTTATCGGCCGTGCGTAAGGTGACAGGTGTATAATCTCGTTTGTCAATTCTATCCGACACCGGGATTGTCCGCCTTGCCTTGGACAAGCTGGCAAAATAAGATATTTATATAACGGGCAGAAGCACTCTCCTTCCATACCCTAAAATAAATATAGTAGGCTACATTCAACTTGTAACTACAGGCCACTTGTATTAATATGTAATTTGTAATGATAGTAATAATTCATTTTCTTCTTTTCTTCCTATATTATTTGGTCGTGCCTGTTCGTTTCAACACATATAGTTATATGCCAGTGCCAGTTAGGTCAGTGTTTGAATCCCAACCGGCACACAAAGGGTGAATTTTCCTATATAATTTCTCATTCTGACTCCACGAAAATTTAGGTATATTTATTTACATTCCTCATCCCTACTCCATTAGTATTGTTAAAAACATTAGCCCAAATAGTTAGTGAGAAGAGGAGAAAAATATATATAAGTTTAAACTGAAGGTTGGAGAGTAGTTATCGGAAATGCACCCCAATTAGCTTGGAGATGGAATGAAAAATCACACATGTAAAATCAACCCTAGTGCAGAAAAAAATATCTGAGCCATTTTGGAAATTTTTGAGTTAAAAAATATATCTTATTTTTAAAAACCTGCCAAAGTGAATACTTGTAGTCGAGGGGATTGCTTTCCCCTCTTGATTCCTTGATTCTCTTTTCCCAGCCTGTCTCTTTAAAGATATCTTTTCCCCACAATGGTACTGTTTGCTCAACTCTATCGTCTCAAACGTTAATCTTCTTTTCTTTCTTTTTTCCCTATTTTCCTGCGCTACCCGTCTTGCTACCTATTTGGGCTATATCAGTAAAGTGGTTCACCTCGGTAAGCGAGAAATTGCCGCGCAAACGTTCAACTGCAGCAAAATATTTAATTCTACGATGTGTTATTTCAAAATATGGCTCATGCCAAAATAAAGTCAAAAGATTCTAACAGGACTCTTTTTCCTTAACAGTCCTAGAGTTTGAGTTTTATTAATAGAAAAAAATAAGTGAAAATGTGATAGCTTATGTTCAATGACTTCTTTAAGAATATATGCGGAGCTATGAGACCACGCTTGATAAAAAAAAGTGCCCTAGATTTAGTCTTCCTTTAATAAATACAATAATTTTTTGATAGGATCACAACAAAAATTATAAGATATTTAAGAAATAGAAACGAGCTTTTCTCTTTACCTTGAGATTAAAAGTCTCGTAGTTTTCTTTCCCCTCTTTCTTAGTGACATGATAAAGGGTGGTTGTAGGTGAAGGGCGAAAGAGAGTATAAGCTTAGACCTATTAGAGAAGTAAGTCCATAGAACGACAAAGACCATTGTATTTTACGTGGTATGGTCTGACAGTGATTTACGTTAATGGAGTAGGTATGAAGAATGTAGAACTTTGAACAAACGTATCCGCATTTGAGTGAAGAGATTGGGAAATCATTTTGAAAATATAGAGAAAAGGAGAAACCATTTAGGGGAAAACACCCTTAGTACAACAGGGTGGTTACAAAAATTTTATTTTTAATATTCTCTGACTTCTCCATGTTTTCTAATACCCATTAAAAAAAATAATCCTAGGTTTAAATTTCTTACAGTTTTTCTCGGTGACTGGAAATTTTTCTGTTGGTACATCGATCGATCACATATTTTTGAAAGCAATCTTAAAGGCAACTAAACATCAACATTCTTATAAGTTACTTTTTTATTAGATATTTAAATTCTAGGTATTATTTGTGACCATGTGTAAGTGTGTTATAAAATGAAACCTGTACAACTTTCTCGTGTCAGCAGAATGCTAGGTATAGAAAATGCGTGTTTTAAACGTGAGAAACAAAATCTAGCACTTTTGTTTAAATGTTCAGATGCACAATTAATTAAGTATTTAAATTTCCTGAATTTTCCTTATTCTTGATTTAAAATCCCCTGACATTTCCTGATTTTCCCTGTCATAAAAAAAATCCCAGACTTTTGCAGGTTTTCCCCCGTTTTTCCTGTATGTAACCACCATGTACAGCAAACACCCCACCGGGATTCAAGCTCCAACTCCAAGTCACCGGTAAACCAAACAAGATGAGACTGACGCCGTTCTCCAGGTGAACACCGTTGGTCTATAAGTTGGCGAGTGTAACACACCCGCGACCTTCTCCTTACCACCTTAACATACCCTCTCGCAAAGATGGAACAATGGCACTCGTCATGAAATGACACTTTTAGTTTTGTGTACAAACCGCGTTCATTGTGTAACTGAAGTAGCGCACACAATCCATTCCTGTAAAAATGTACACTACATGATAACAGTTGGAGACAATATTAAAAATAAGTTTTACAGGTGCTAAAGGGCGCCGCCTATTTGAAGGGGGATATCCTCATCTAACGGTATTTCTTATCGGAATGGCGGCTCTGAAACTTTAAAACCACTAAAAAAATTCTTAACTATCTTAACATTTTATGTTTCGACGATGATAAAAATTATTCTATTTGTTTGTATGAAGAAAGGAAGATATTTGTTTCTGACCATTAACTTTGATTTCTGAACTGAGACATTTGGTGTAAAACTTCCTTGAAAATTACCTCATTTCACCTTTTAAATTTATTTTTTAAATATTACATGAAATTTAATGTTTTGAATCCAACAGGGACATGTTTATATTATGACTTTAATTTCCCCTTTATTTTGTAGTGAGCTATATTTTGAAACAACAAACCACTTCTCAAATAACACGGGAAGATGTATGTTAAGTTTAGTCTCCAAACATCCAATATATCGGAGAGAATGACCATCCTTGTGACTAGAGTGTTTGGCAGCAAGTCTCGGGGACATTAGTTCGATTCTGGGTGCTTATAACTAAGATAATTTAATAGTTGTATACGTGTTTGTCATGTTATACTATTAGTTATTATTATTAGCACCGCGTCTTACTACCCGTTTGGGTTATACGCACTTACGCTAATGTGTAATGATAGGGTGAGTGTGAGATGGAATGGAGGACCTACAATTTAACGTGGGATCCAAACCACGGCGGAGGCCTGGCATTCCACACATTCACAAGATTCACAAGATGTCTTGTTAGAGGTGAAGGAAGGGTTTGTTAATCAGATAAATCTGTGCCGGTACCGAGGATTGAACCCCATACCCCTAGTACAGAAGTCCGACACCTTACCTCTAGACCGATCCTATTAGTAATTGTGTAGTGCTAGGTGTATTGTACTAAGTTAAATTGTAAATCATGGGATAATTTTTTTAGCACAGCGTCTCACTACCAGCTCGGGTTGTACGTTTATGTACTAATTACAATAATGTGTGTGAGGGATGAGAAAGGTTGAATTTAGAGGAAGCGTATCAGGATTTCCGTTGAGGGAGGGTAAAAAGAATTCAGGGAAAACCATTCTCAGTAAACCCAACCAGGATTCGGACCCCAATCATCGGTAGTCTAGTCTAATGTTAGAGTGACGACTTAGACCATGTGGCCACCGAAAGGCGTAATATGTGCCGGTATTATCTATGTGTTAAGAAAGTGCTGGTTAAATATCCCGTATAAAAACCATCAGAAATCATGTTTATATTTTATGAGATATTAGTTGGCCCCCGAAAATGAACTATAGACAGGGACCATAGAATGTTGGGGTCTCCTTGTACATACATCTGCCACTTTTGACAAACTATGTCAATTTTAACGAAGGACAGTATTTGATGTTTTACATTTATTTTACTTTCTTATATAGAGTAAAATAATTGTAATCAAGGTACTGTACGACCTTGAAATTATGTTGGATGTTTTGGACGCCTTGTATGCCCATGAATCAGAAAAGTGGGTTTTACAATCCCAACCCGGTGAAGCTTCGGCATGATGAATAATTTGGGCCAGAAGTAAGCTAAGTTTCATAACTTTGTGTATTTTACTCGTTAATAATATACATAAACACTTTCTTTTGATGAACTTAAATACAAAAATAACAAGTAAAATTATTAGATATAGATAGGCATGGAGCTATTTTCTCTTTACCAACACAAGATAAACCTTGATTTTATCAAGAATGGATATTTGGACCACCTTTTAGAAAATGCTATAATAATGTTTGTGATGTTATTGTTGTTGTTATTTTATAGGTATTGATAATATCTATCAAAAGAGGATATATAAAAGTAGATCTAGACACTCTTTCTAGCTGTTGTGAGAAAATTGGGGTATGCCTTGTGTTTCGTCAATACTACACAGACTGTAACGTAGGAAAATCCATTTGTACTGATGTACCTATCATAAGTATTTAAATGATATCGCAGTATTTACCGCCTTTGAATGAAGTGGTTTTTAGACTAATGGGCTTATGTTATCTAGTTTTAAAGGCTATCACCTTTACATCTTTAAATATAGAGAAGCTAATGATAAGATATTAATTGTCTTTGTTTAACTACACACATACAATTGAGATATAGCTGGTTAGTTATTTTAACTACTGGATTTCACAGCGCAATATAATAGGATCCGCACCAGGAGGCACGTGGACAAAGGCATCAGTCTCGTCTTGTCTGTCTTACCGATGATGGGGAGGTCAGGATCCAACTCATGGTCGGGTTTAATGAATTGTTTTTTTCCTCAATTGTTTCCCACATAATCTTCAAGGTAAATGAGGTTACATTTCCTCTATAGTGTACCTTCCTTATTTCTACCCCATTAGTGTAACTAAATGCGGATAGCTTGCACGTGTGGCAAGGTTCGTTGATTTTTTTTTTAAAAAATGATTTATTATAAAGGTTACAGCAGCCCGGCTGTTGAAGGACCGGCTACACGGAGCCGCAAAGCACCGGCGCGGGCGAATCATTGAGAGAGCATTGCTCTGCTCTTTTGTGGTGCGGTGCGGACCGTGTACCCACCTACCTACCACCGGAAATAAAATGTTCGGGAGCTTCCGAGCTTTGTTTTCTTGGTCAAAGTAGGCATTTCTTTCACAGCCGTTGCACGTGTGACGCTGTAGTAATTGTTTCCAACATTACGTACAAGATAAACAATATTAAATACAACAACTTACTGAACAACAAACATTCGTCTTCTTAATTATTAGCTAACTTAAAACTTTATTCTCCGTAATTAATAGCTAACTTCATTTTATGAAAATAGGTGAAAACCTATGCAAGTAATAATAAAAATGCAAACTTATTTTGTAATAAAACTCGCTCTATAAATAATATAAAAATTGTAGAAAATGTGGTGTGGGCGGCTCCGTGTAGCCATACTCGTCACTTTAACACACTTTTCAGTTGTGCCAGCAATCTAACCTGGGACCCTTGCTGACGCTTATTCATGTTAATCACCTAGAGAGATAATAATAAAGTTCAAAGCACGTGTTCCTGTGTGTTTTACTTCTCTAAGGACTCCTTTCTTCACATAGCGGACAAAGGAGACAAAGTAGAAATTAATAATGAGGGTTGTGAAACCTGCCTCGATGCTGAGGGGGGAATTGCGAAAGGTCAGCGCTGTGCTTTGCACGGGGGTGGGGGGGGGGGTCTCGGAAGGCGCCAAAGCTTAAATATAATAATTATCCCCCTCGGGGCCAGGATCGTTCTACTTGTAATTAAGCTCGCCTCCGGGTAGCTGATGGCCCGCGGGCCAACGACTATTTTACCTTCATTCTAAAGTCTTACAATTTTTTTTTATACTTATAAGAAAATTTTATGGTCAGTTATACTTCAATTTCTTACAATAAACCTTATGGATCACTTAAAACATACTTTTAATTACAAATATTGATGGAAAGTCACTAATGTCAACCGTTGTAGAAATATTTTTTATCTCTTAGTAAAACTATATCGTTAGTAAAAAGAGTCATCAAAACTTCTAATAATATTGTTATTGACTTTATCATGATTAAATTAAAGAATCAAAAATATTAATAACACTATTATGTTCTTTTGTTCCGTGGTTGTGTAAACAAATTATAAATCATAGTACATTAAATAATAAATTAAGAAGTATTATATTCACACTATCATCTTCTAATAGCATGCCGCCATATATTTTAACATTTTTTATAACTTATAGAAAAATCCATACAATATATTGGTTTGGAAAAAATATATATTTTTATAGACCCAAGCGCACGACCGCCTTCAATCGTCTGCGTTTTTATTTACAAAGTTAAAGTAACTTTCTTAGAAGCTCTCGTTTGTAAATCATATAAAGTGAACAATAGACGCCACTACAACAACCAAAAAACACCCAAACAGTTATTTTGATCATTTCAATAAAATAAAAATGTGTAAAAGAATACAATAATTAAACACAAATATCGTTTGTTGGGAAAGTTTTGACTACCAAAAGTGACAGCTGCTCAATACACGGGTCTGCAAATCATAAGGTTTGGCGTATGGATGCATGAAAGTTGATCTAGTACTCATATTTGCTAGACAAGGCTACGGTGTTTGTAAGGAAATCAGCGTCTAGGTGTGCGCACTAATGGGGTGGAAAAAAATTATACTGATTTCGATTAAAAGAATATTTATCAAATCTTATTTAATCACCCGTTTATTTTGTTTATGGCTTTGTTTTATCCCTAAGTAGTTTTTTAAAAAACTTTGTGAGTTTTTATCTAGCTTGGTAAACACATAGGTTCCTACCAGAATACTTCAAAGCAGTGTTTCTACTATATTCGCGTCACCATTTAGACACCATTGTCCAGTTTCAGAAATTAAGAAATGTAATCCTGTCTGTTGAAAAAAAGTAACATAATAGTAAATTATACCAATTTGTATCGAAATTTATGATAAAAAGGGTTCAGGAAACTTGACTTTCTCAGACAGGAGTAATATTTTGCCTTATTTGTGGCGAGCATACAATACCGGTAAGAAAGGACAGTGGTATTGACTAAAAAAATACCATTTAATAAATATTTCAAACGGTTGTTTTAAAGAAACAACGTAATAATTCAAGCACTGCAACAATTATATATGTTTAGCCAAACAACTCCGAAGTGATGCCCATTGTTGTGAGGGCGGCCACGTTCTATTAAACTATAAAATTCGTATTCCAGATGAGTTCGCGGGGTATCCGGGAATATAAATTGTTGTTTATAGAACCGGAAAGGAAGTTCGTATTCTGTCTGGCTAGCCGTGTGTTTAAATCAATTAATAATTCGTTAAATTCGGTTCATAACACTTTCTATGTCAATTAAAGAATTAACAAATATTCCTAATTAAAATATTGATTCGAAATTGCACCTACGTAATCTCTAAGCCATAGTCGTATCGACACATTTTTTAAATATTGGGCAGACGATTACAACCAACAAGAGTACTAATGTCAGGTATGTTTTATAATACTTATAGTGTAACCCTCTTTGCAAATTATTATTATTATTTCAGAAACTTAAATTTCCTATTAACAAACTCAATGTAAGTAAAATGAAAGTAAACATAGCCTCTAAAAGACAATGCATGTCTTTACTTCCGCATGAATTGTTCCGACATTTGTAAATGTCTTATACATTTTATAAGAAAATAGAGTGATCACCCCATAAACCCAGCAAAGTCTAAGAGCGGGAAGTTACAAAATGGGGCTCCGAGAAATAGAGCGTTTACAAATAGAAAAACCACCTTTTAATTGAGGTAAAAAAATTAAATTTGGCAAGCAGGTAGAGGAAACACTCCATATAAACAAATAATTTCTAAAACTTGGAACTCTTACGTGATGGTTGGTTGATTGGGGTTCCAACATTGGCTAAACTAATAGAAACAGCTTTTCTATGTGGTAGGGAACTGATATTCGTCAGGTGATCCAAATAAAATATATAAAAAAATATATTTATATTTGTTCAGGAAATAAGATAGATGAGAGCTATAGACAGAAAAACCTACTCTTGGGTAAGATAGAAATTTGACATTTTTCAGGAATGTAGAAGTATCACTTCAAATAACCAAACATTCCTTAAATATTTGAAATTTTTAATTATATTAAATATATATTATATCTAATTATATTTTATTTACAACATAATTGAACTTCAAACTTTGTCTTGTCCTTACTTTATGGTATCTTTGTTTTGTAACACATTTTTAACATGTGATACTTGTATTTTAAACTTGTCATCAACTTATGTTTTAGTTCTGTTAATGATGCTATATTAATCTATTTAAAATTTTCATATTTGATAATTTGTTGTTAATTAGAAGAAAATTTTAATCAATTTTTTTGAATTTTAATGTCACTTGATATATTTACCAATCTTGAAACTAATTCATTAAATCACAATTTTTCTATATTTTTTATAGTATTTTTCAAAGCATTCTATCTAAGTCTTAACTTTAATTATTACTACTCCTTAATTTAAACTACTTTAGAATGTTTTCTTAAATGTTAAATATGGAAGTGTCAGCTAGTGAGGCAAATTTAATCTGTAGATAAAGATAAATTCTGAATCCACAACATTTTGAGCATTGTATTAAAATTTTAAATTAGTAAAACCACTTTAAATATGTTAGGAGAAGCATTATTGATATATTTCATCATACTATTTGTATGGGGTCACAATTTTTATATTTAATTTGTTACATGATTATATGTTTATTATTTAACAGATGTTTAGAATATTGGAATCTCCCTCCCTCAAGATTAAAAAAAATCTGGATAATACTCATTGGATTCGGGAGGGGGTTTGTGAGGATTAATCCCCCACCCTACCCTTGAAATTTTCCGAAGCTTTTAATATCAAACTTAAAGATGCCCTAGTATCAAATTCAAATAACTTATAGAAGCATTCATTTTTCAAAAATCTGCCAAGGAAGGACAACTCCAAATAGCTTCTAGAGGCATTTAATTTCTAAAAAAAATCCAGGTGATTATCAATCTAGATGGTATTCTAGAAGCATTCAATTTTCAAAAGAAATACCCGTATGGGTGGCTCCAAATATCTTCTCTATGCATATAATATTTTTATAAAAATCAAGTGAGTACCACTTCAATTAGCTCTAAAACTATTCAATTTTCTAAAACTTGTTGTGGGAAGGCCTCTTTCAATAGTTTCATAAGGCATCTAACTAAAAAAGAAAATATCCAAGCGAAGATCAATCCAAATAGCTTCTAAGGGGATCCAATCTAAAATTGCTGGTGAAAGACCACTTCAAATAGCTTTTAGAGGCATCTATTTTAGAAAAAAAAAAAAAAAACAGGCGAGGAACACTCTAAAAAGTTTCCAGGGCATTCCAAATTTCAAAATAATTTTGGGTGAGAACCACTTCAAATATATTCTAGGGAATCTAATTTATATAAAAAATATCTGGTAAGCACTTCTTAAAATAGATTTTAGAAGCATCAATATATTCAGAAATTTGCCAAAAGAGGACTACTACAAAAAGCCTCTAGGAGTATCCAGATTTTTTTTTAATCTAGAGGGAGAGGGGTTCCACTATTCTAAATATCTGTTAAAAGAGTATAATTTTCAAAAACTCTCTAAACGAGGACCACTATAAATACCTTTAGAGCGCACCCAATTCTCTAACATTAACTGCTGGAGAGGAGGGTAGAACGTCCCTAAAAACCTTTTTTGTTACTTACACCCCCCCCCCCCCTCCTTTACACGAATAACGCTCCGCCACTACTGTATTAAATAGTAATGTTATTATTTATAAGGGTTTAATGGTAAGTTTTAACATCATTTCATAAACTTACCATTTTGAAACCCCCACCAAAACTAAATTTTCACTACGCCCATGTAAATACCCAATTCTAACTTGAGATTCCTAGTATTTACCATCGTAGTTTAAAAGGCAAGGTTTAAGTTTATCCTTAACGCTAAGTAGCACTAGTGAATGGTATTGCAACTATGGTGCCACCTAAGCTGAGTGCCCACTTTTAGTATTTGTTACAGAAACTACCCTTAGTGATCTATGATTGTATAAACGAGCCTTTCAGTCAGTGTGTGTGAGTACGAGTTTAGTAAATTACTTCAAATATGCCTTCTAAACTGTGGTATGTAAATTTTAGCATATGTATTTGAAGCAATTAGTATGACAACTACCTATACGAGTTGAAAGTTTTTTTATTATTTAAAAATATAACCTAAAGGCTAATTTTCTTAGGAAGAGCCTTATCTGACAGATAGAAAAGCTACAAGATCTATTTTCACGTATTCATACGTCAGGTTATGTTATCTGTAGCTGTCACTTTTAATAGTTATTATCAATTTCTATAAAATATCACGAATATTATTGTGAAATGTTATCAATTTTGGTAGTAGAAAATGTGTTTGTAATTTCATTGGTGAAAAGTAAAATTAATATGTCTAATAAAATTATGATTATTTTTCTATTCTGTCGAAATTGATTAAGTAATTACATTTTTTAAAAAATTGTAATAAATTGTTAGAATGTTAACACTACCAGCATAGTGGCAGACTTAAACTTATATATCTGATAAGGCTAATATAGAAAATTAAATTCTTATTAACTCAAGTTTGAAAAATAATAATTTAAAAGCTATTTTATAAAAGTTAAATTATGACAGACTCATTATCAATAAAACATAATAACGTTATGATAGCACAATAAATTAATCTTCAAACATTAAGATGACATTCTTTGATGCAATATCTAATATCTAATTTAAAAAATGTTTTCGGGGTCTATGCTTAAATTTATGAAAAAATAAATTCAACCCAAACAAATTTCTACTCTGGATTATTTATATTTGGAAAATAAGTACGAAGAAGTACGTTTAACATTTATATCAACAGCTCTGAAATATCAAGAATGCATAGCACCCCTAGTTAAGATACCTACATTGTAATTTTATTAAGTGAATGATTTATTAAAGAACTACAAATGGGCATCCACATTTAAATAATAAGGTAAAAATAACAGCGGAATTATATGAAGATAATAAATAAATAATTATATAGCACTATTATATCTTAGGTTCCATAGACATAAATAAACACAACTAAATTAACTATAAAATTAGGCAAAAAACACCCAAAAATAAACAATATATGAAGTTGCTAAAATAGATAAGTATTTATGTTAAACATTTTCAATTTTTTTAATGTATATAAAGGCTTCTCTAACATGTTTTAAAAGTTGACTCTTTGTTTCTTAGAGCAATAATTGAGCCACAACTGTGTTCTTGGTTTTATTTCATCGTCAATCATAATGGTAATTAATCAATTCATGTTTTAAAACAGAAGTGTATCTTTACTTTTTATTTTAAGATAAGATAGGAATTATTAACTTCAAAGTGATAACACAGAATAATTAATAAAATGACATAGACTTGAAGAGACAGAAATGTAGGGCCTAATTTTTTAGGTAAGTGGTGAGGCCAATGTTTAGTTTCATTGTTGTTGACATATTTCAACGAATAGCAGGGAAATTAGATGATACTGAAAGTTAAAAAAGGAACATATTAATTACAACACAGGCATCGTCAGTGGTGAGAACACTTTTAGCACAGCAAAGAAATAATTAAGTGTTTTATTCAAAAATATGAAAACCCATATTTTAAAACAAGGTATAAGTGATCAAGGTAGCTATCTTATTAATTTGTCTTAATTATTATTTTAGTTATAACATTCAATTGGTAGGTATACTTGTTTTTATTTAAAGTGGTAATGGGTTCATTTTTTTGCCCCCTACCCCCATACCTTTCACCTCCATCAACAACACCAATAGAGACGCCTATGAACTAAAACAAAGAATATTCAAACTAAACGAATTGTGCAAAGCTCATACGAAATATAACTGTTTTGTTACTAGCTAAATGTATTTTTGCGATGACTAATATTAACATCAAAACTTTTTTCTTTGTAATGACGTGATTGTACATTTGTTCAAATATAATATTTCTAATGTTAAACTTAACAGAACCTATGCACTTTCTTTTTAATCAATAGCGTAGGGTTGATTTCACAAACGGTCACGGGCCTACATAACGTAACTGTGGTCATGCAACGTTGTCGAGTACAATATAGTTTTACCGTATTAACACTTCTGGAAAAAATAATCACATTTTTTTCTTCAAAACAAATAGGTACGGACGTACTTTGTTTAGAAAACCACTATATGTGGAGAGAAAATATTCACAATGCATCCGGTCAAGGATATAAGCCCGGGCGCCTGAGGTAGTGTCCGCTAAACTATTCTTGACCAACCTGTGGGCCGTAAGAGAATGTACACATGTATTTAAAACAATAATTATAGTTTGGGTCTAAGCACTTATGTGCAGTAAAAGTTTTACATCTTGACAAAAATAAACCTATTCTTTACAAAGCTACAAAGTTACAAGTTATGACCTGGTAACGTTTTGATTTCTGAAACATTATTTAGAAAGTATGCTATGAAAAGGAAAACTATCTAATACTGTTTTTTATGGTAGCTCTAATATAATGGCTAACACATTCTAGATACATTTTTTGTGGAGATTTAAAAAATCTTATACAGGAAAAAATATAGTCTGAGAAGAAATTTGTTAGGATAATTTTTCCTTGTACACTGCATTTTTACAAAATGACAAAACTCTTTGATAAAATTTGTGTTAGGGCTATCTTTTTATTTATCATACAGTTCATTTAAAAATTATATTCCCAATATTTTGTACAGCTTAAAAAAAATTCAATGTTTTGATTGGAAGTAAGTAATGTATACAAAATAAAGCTGAGTTTATCAACAAACACGTGCAATATAAATACCGTAAACGTTCTCTACCCAATAATTTAAAAAAGGAGTCGTGCTCGTGCTAACACATTTTTAATATAAAATATAGTTTAACCAACACATTAATCTACATAATATAAGGTTGATGGCACGTATTATTTATTAACCAGTGTGCGCATGCTTGTTTCTTATTTTCTTGTTTTGTTTTTAAATGTGACAAATTAAATAACATGCTTTTTATTCTCAGTGTTGGTTATCACTTACCTCATTTGTTTAGTCGCCAATCATTGTGTCGACAGAATCATTTGTCACAGCAGTCAGTATTTATCAAAGTAAGCTCAGATGTCAATTTAGTTATTTACTGAAAAACACTCTAAGATAGAAACAACACACGAAATAATTATGCAGACATTCGGCCGCCACAGAGTAGTTGGGCAAGATATTTCTTTTTGTTTTCTTGTTATAGATTTATCGCTCGTTTTAAGTTATTACCTGCTATGGGAAAGCTTAGAAACGACACTAAGACAAAGTTGATATAATGTTTGTTGTGTCACTTAATGTTTGCCTGTTTTTATCACTAGGAGCGGTAACAACAGTTTACATAACCCCGTCACCTACCTCAGAATCAACTGACTGACGTTTTGAACTTTGGTCGGTCTCCGTGCTGTGCGCTTCCTCTGTGTGTGTTGCCCCTACTTTTTTTATGTTTTCACCTCCCCTCAACTCCAACTTTCCCCTACCTTTCCCTCTCCTCATTCCAACATCCTCACCCTCTCATTCCTTCCTTCACTAGCATCTAGAGATAACTTTTTACCACTTGCGTAAAAAACATCGGTAATAATGGATCTTGGTACACTTTACATCACATGTTCCTAGCGACTCAAGAAAGATAAAGTTTGCATTGGTATTCAAATGACATTAAATAATTAAGAACAAGTAATATAAGAACCAGTTGTGGCAGAACATTATTTGTGTAAAGGGGGGGAAGGGGCAAGCAAAAAAAGTAGTTTTTCAGGGACTTGTCCTACACCCTCCCTCAACCCTCAACCCCCACTCCAATAGATGTTTGAAAATTTTGTATATTGTATCTTAAAAGCTATTTGTAGTCCCCTTCTCTCCAATTTTTGAAAACTAGATTATTTTTTTAAAGCTATTTGAAGAAGTCTCCTCTATAATTTTTATTATTATTTATATGCTTCTAGAAGCTATTTGGACTAGTCCTTCGGCAAATTTTTTGAAAATTTGATGCCTCTTGAAGATATTTTGTGTAGTGCTCGCCTTTAATTAAAATAAATACATTCCTCTAAAAGCTATTTAAAGGGGTCCCCACCTAGAAATTTTTGAAATTTGTACGTCCCTCGAAGATACTGTATTTAGCGTGTTCCTCACATTAATTTTTTCCGACAGCTATAGGCCTCGGGGAGCTATTTGAAGTGGTCCTCACATGGCAATATTTGGAAAATTGGATTTTCTTAGAAGCTATTTAGAATGGTCATCTTCTGGAAAAATTTTGAAAACTTGATGCCTCTAGAAGATATTTAAACTGGTCTTCCATCAACATTTTTTGAAAAAGGAATTCTTTCAGAAACTATTTAAACTGTCCCTTACGTTACAATTCTCCAAAATGTCATGCACCTAGATTCTATAAGTCATTCACGAGCTAAGTTTACCTGGATGACAGCTAGAAATGTTACTAGAAGTAATCCCTAATATATCACTACGCCAACAGCTGACATCTATCACTTTGGATGACTGTAATGAAAACAGATGGTAATATATTAATGTTATAGTTAACACAGTAGTTTAGGCCAATATTATTTATATATTTATTTGAGGTCGGACACAAAGTTTATTTATAGTTTTATTCCCCTTAAAAAAATATTAACACCACTTTCACAAAAACTTCTAACGAACATATCTTTAAAATGGCGACTGACGAATCTAAACCATATGATTAAACATAACGGTAAACAAGTTTGTTACAATGATGCCGACACGCAGTTGATGAAAATATTCTATTCAGTTAAATATTTCAAAATACGATAAAATAATAATAAAATCATTTATTTTATGTAAAAAAATGACAACAATTTTCTCTTTTCCAAGTAAATACGATGCCTGTATTAAAATATATTGATGTGTGCACTATATTACACAAAATCAGTAACGTTCCAAAACGAAAAATAAGTACTTTTAATTATGTTTAAAATATTGTTTCAAGTTGGATAAAAATAAATTATATAAAAAAATGAAATAGTATGAGAAAACTTAAGTTTACGTTATTTTAAATGTAATATATAACAGGTAATTAAAGATCGTTACATTTATAACAAAACTGTGATCTTTTACAAGTGTTGGCAACCCAAAACCTAAACATATGATTTTCGAACTGTCATCCAGGTAAAAACCTATCGTAAAAGGAATATAGCTATTTGTAGTGCTCCTCCTCCAGACATTTTTCAAATTTGGTTGGCCATAGACTATATTTAGAGTGCTCCTCACCTGATTTTTTGTTGACGTTTTGATGCCTCTGGAAGATATTTGAAGTGGTATTCTCCGACAATTTTTTAAAAAATTGAATTTATATATAATATTAATAATATTTAGCACCGCGTCTTACTACCCGTTCGGGTTATACGCTTTAAGTACTAATTACACTAATGGATTAGGAATTGGGAAGGTTTAATTAGAGGAAGTGAACCCACATTTGCGTGGAGGTATAGTGGAAAACCATTTAGGAAAAACCACCCCCAGTTCACCCAACCGAGATTCGAACCTCGATCTCCCCGTCCTCAGCAGTCGGGCTCAACACGACAAGCGCGTTAGCCAACTGCGCCGCAGAGGCGGGTAATTTATATATGTCATTTGAAGTTTTTCAGCTTCATTCGATAATATCAAAGGATTTTAAATATATCTATGGAGAGGGAGGGGGGCAAATTTATTCCTGGGAAGAGCTTATTCTTTCGGGGGTGAGGGTGGGGGTGAGGGGACGAAATGGCTATCCTGTCACCCCTGGTTCTGCCACCACTGGTAAATACTGTGTTCATAGTTTTAAAAGTAATGCGATATGTTTACGCTGGTCGCAAGGATGAAGAACGTTCACTAGTTTAATTTTTAAAAATCAAACCATTATCCTGCCAGTAACATTAATTCTTCAAATACTTTGTTGGAATATCAAAAAAATGATTTCTTCTAAGTACACGCTATAGTAAATCTACACGATAGTTTTGGAATAGTCTTCACACACCTACTTTATATCCGGACGTCACACTCATATATTATATATATAATATATATATATATATATTATATATATATCTACTGCGCAAAGTGTATCTGCAAATAAACTATGTTCCTGAGACCAACACAAATGTTCATATTTGTATGTACTGTACGTCATGTAACAATATAATTATGATTTGAAGTGGGAATAGTGTATTACCTGGGGACACTTAATATACTACAGTAATCAAACCGCATCTCTATGGATTAGTCAAATTAAATTTGGCCACAGTATCCCATTCACGTATTTACAAGTTAAAGCTCAATAATACACCCACCTTCAAGTGGTGCATTTATGGAGAGTGGGCGTGGTGGTAATGAGGTAGGGTGTGTGGGAATGTGTGGAAAAAGCTCTCAAATCATTTTAATAAGCGTTTAAGCCATCTTAAGCTCAGGAAAAGTAGCCCCACTGTTAAAACGAGTGAAATATAGTCATCGATAGTAAATTATTAAATGTGTATTATTATTATTATTATTATTATTATTATTATATTGAGACTTGACTAGTGTTGAATCATTGAAAGCAACTACAAACCCTTTCTATCTTTCCCCCAACAACCCATATATCCCCATTATCCCAAGTGGCCATCGCTCAGAGAGAGAGGTTTAACATTAGTTTGTTCCCCCTCTTTACAAAAATGCGAGAATACATCTTTGGTTGTGTTGACTATTTATTATCAACACCAGTGGTGGCTCGTGTATAGGCACTGCGGAACTGCAGCACCCCCTATTTCCACTTGATATTATCGATAACATTTAATATAATGAGTATTTTTTTCTTTAATTCTCTATTTATTTTTGTAGTACAATATCATATATTATATTCCTTAAGCTTAATGTCAGTACTTCAGTAGCCATCCCCCAGTTTATGAAAAAGATACAAAAATCTTTGTATGGAACTGTGCGCTTCACAGTGCCCGTGGCGTGATGTTTGACTGTTGTGCGCATGCGCACATAGGAGGGGGGTGGCGAAGAAGGCGGGAATGCCAGGGGAGAGAACACTATTGCTCTTACAGTTCCGGCTCTGGCGTGATGGTGGAAGGAAGTGTTTTTTTTTACCCGGTGAATGTTGTGCTTAAACACCGTGTACTATATTCTTGAATGTGATAAAATGTAGAAGAGTTTAAAATTAGATTATTATTCTGCTTCCAGCTATTCTATTTGATTCATTTTTTTTTTCGGTTATTTTATTTAACAGAAAGACTAAATGCATTTGCAGTACTTTCAATGGAGAAAAATTTCCTCAATTGTCCAAATAAATAAAATATTGCTTCAGTACAAACATATAGTTTAATTTTCTTCACGTGTTGATATCAACAGCTCCTGAATATATGTCATGACTGAGTATGGCGGCATTATCTAACAAACTTTTTAAATGAAGAGAAAAAGTGTCATTAAATTTCAAAACACCCTTGACAGGTACTCAAGAAATTTTGAAACCATCATGTGAAGAAAATTAAGTTTTATGTTTGTACTGGTGAAATTATTTATTTATTTTGTCCAAAAAAAATGTTTTGACATAAAAACTGCAAAACACTAGCTTTTTCTCGCGTCCCCTTCAATCCCGCCACCATGATTCAAGCCAACAGCATTCACTTTGACGCAACAAAACATAAGAATATGTTATGATTACAGTACAACATATTGTGAAACAAGATTAGGAATTATATTTTGTAAAGAACACTAGATTATACCACATATTACTAGGGACCGGATTCATAGGCACCAAAAATGATTAAAATAGGCAGGCAAATAGGCATTAAAATATAGGTTATAGGCACCAAAATAGGCACACAATAATCAATGTAAAATTTATTTTACTACCAGCTTCTTACTACATGTAATCTACAAGCAACTCACATTTCTCTGAATCACTATATACTTTTCTAGATTTTCACAAGTGAAATTTGTTCTGTGGTCTGATAAAATATTTTTATAGTTTGAAAAGCTTCTCTCAACTTCACACAATGTCAAGGGACAAAATTTTAAATTTGAAAATTCTGAAGAGTTTAAACTTATCTCCTGCAATGGCGTGCGTTGCCCTCCCAAGATGTCTGATACTGCTACCATTGTTCTCTACCCGAGATTTCGTTGTAGTACTTGCTCAAGTTTTGTTGCGACTGACGAGGCAACAGGTCCAGGGGTTTGCTTCACGCCTTCTTGTATTGTATGCATTATCTTCACTGATTCTACTAAAGGCAGATCTCTGGCTTCCAGTGACACAATAACTCCAGGAAGGTTGCCAAAATAGCTCTTTACATCGGCCAAATCAAACACAACAGTGCTAGAAGATGTAGCAACCTTTGCCTATCTTATTGACACAGCATCCTCTTCATCAAATGTTTGAATTACCTGAAATTATTGAGAATCAATTCATTATTTAAATTCTGAACAAAATTAACAAGCTATAATAGAATTATAGGGAAAATTATTTAAGTATCTAGCTCTAAATAAATAGAAAAATTGTTTTCTTAAAAATATATACGTACACTTTGAATTTTGTCCATGTGGTCAGCATATTACACTGCCGCTTGTAACCAGGTACCCCAACGTGTTAGAACTGGTTGTGGTGGAAGAGGTGTTTTCGGCAATTTTTCCCTAAGTGTTGCTATGCGCGAAGGAGCTTTCAGAAATACTTTTTTGACAGCTGAAATTACAGCATTTATATTCGGGAACTGTGCACGAATGTGTTCTGCGACTCTGTGAACGGCGCGTGCTAGGCAGGTAACGTGAATTAGTTTTGTGTAGAACACCTTCAAACTTGCCCCAGCTTTTAGCATATATGCTGCGCTATCTGTCAGAAGCACCATAAACTTCCCGTCATTGTTTTCTGATGGCCAAAGCACTCCTGTAACAGAATACTAACACAAATCACAGAATTACATAGGACAAAGTTCCGAATGTAAAAACTTATATAAATCCAACTTACTCAGAGAATCTCGAACAACTCTGGCAATTGTTAAGCTGTTAGCGACTTCAAGCACTCTTGAGGCGATCAAGTGCAGAGAACTGGGTCCTGTGGAGTCAAGTTTACCGACCACGATATTTGCGATGTATCTGCCGCAATGGTCAGTTGTCTCATCGACACTTGCCCAAAAGTAGGAATCTACAATATTTTCTTTGATCTTCTCAATGGTCTGGAAAGGAGTAAAAATTCACTTAATATTCAAAACAAATAATTATGTAAGTAAACGAAAGTGCACAGCTCCAATTAATTTAAAATATCTTTGAAATTAAAATGTAAAAAATAAATAAATTAACAAACAAAAACTTATGGATAAGTATTGGGGATGTAAGTAATTCTTCCTCAATGTGGATTCATCGGGGATCTGCTTGTTGGTATATTTGTGAGGAAACCTTTTAAAATGGGATTGTTTAGCTTTATCCATGGTATATTCGCGGCTACCATCGCAGCGCATAATTCAGAGTAAAATTGTTCACAATTGTCAGGAAATACAACTTGCGAAATTAACATTTGCTTGCCAGTTTTTTCTTTTAAACTTTTGCAGTGCATCGCTGTTTGTTTGTGTTGGTCAAAATGATATTTCTTGTCACATTTTACCTAAAATACGTGAAATTTTTTACATAATTTGTAATTTTACGAACCGTAATTTATTACGTCTAACTATTCTGAAATATCCTTAAAGCCGTTAAAATATATATATAAGAAAGTATACATCTTAAATCCATGAATGAGTTTAAAAGTAGTTTACTTGTATTTAGAAAACCTATGGATAGCCAATGCTGTTATTTTAAAGCAAATAATAAATGGAATGATAGTTATTTTTCAAATATTGCAAACCTATTTTGAATTCTATTATTAAATTTAATGATATGGATATTAAACTTGCCCCTTTGGTACACGATTGACAGAAGATGATTTTTCCATCTGTCGTGAAATTAGTATCACCGCCTATCCATTGCTTAAATAAAGCGCTTTTGCTTTTTTTTTACCTTGGGCATTTCCACCATAGTTAACACAAGAAGTGTTACAAAAAAAATCAGTAAACAAACCCACCAAGACAGAAGTTGACTCTAAAAGACACAATCACAATGGAGTGGTAAACTATTCTAATCTCCACGTCAGTCAGGCTAAGGCTGTTGGACCACGTCACACCACCCTCTCCCATCCCTCTACTCACTCCAATCCTAATACCCCTTATTATTGGGCGTGATGTTCTAAACATAGTCTGTCACATGTTCCCCTCCCCCTCCCACTAACCCCTTTCAATCCCTAACTTTCATGTCTATAAACTAGACTCTTTTTCAGCAAAAAAATATAAATATATATATCAAAGAAAAAAGGCCGAAATAGGCACAATAAAGTTTCTTATTCATAATTCATAAAATAGGCGCAATTAAGGCTCTTATTCATAAAATAGGCAAAAACCAACAGAATAGGCAATTCTAGGCAATATAAAATTAACATATTATACTTGTAATAACATGAAACACCTATATATCTACACTGCCTCTGTTTTACGATAAAGGAAAAAAAAGGCAAATATGCAAAATTCGGTCTCTACATATTACACATGGAACAAAATACTTGAATATTTTTCAGAGAAAACAAGACTATTCTATATTTTGTAGAAAAAACATAATGCTGCTATATTTTTTAGACAAAATAAGAGTGTTATCGAATTTAGACATTGCTAGATTAGGTACATAAAACAAGATGGTTGACCTCAGTGGTATTGGAGTAAAGTACTCATCTCAGGAACCAATGCTCATGGGTTCGAACCCAACCTGGGTTGACAGGTTTTTCTTGGGTGATAAAAATCCATAGCAAAACTTGCTTCGGAGGGTAAGTAAAGCCATCGATCCCATGTAAAGTGTGGCATGTAAAAAAAAACCTGAAGGTATGTGAAAATACCTTTCCAGGATAGGATCTTTTGCTCTCGCTCAAATACATTAGTTGTGGAAGGCAATGAGGAACCTGTTTCATTATATCTATATTTGGAGAGAAACGGAGAGAGTCGCTTGAATGAGATTTGTGTACGCCTTAATGTCATGTGGTGGCATTTAGCGAGCCACTCTGTCTAATTCGAGGATAAACACAAAAACCACCCACTAAAGCGTTTATTTACTAACGCAATCCTAATTATATATTTTTCTTCAGTCTAGGAATCAAACCCTGACATTTTTAAATCATTAGGCAGAAATATGACTAGAGAAATTCGAGAGAGAATTTTCCGTTCTGGGATATTTCTCTTTAATCTTTTCTGGAAAGTTTTCCTCTTATTTTGAGTGTTCCACGTCTTACTAACCATCTGGACTATCCGCATATATATATATATATATTAATAGGGTAGGGATTAAGAAAGAAGAGTTTAGGATAAATTTACCCTCATTTATCTAGAGTGACAGTGGAAAACCATTTAGGATAATCACAATACACCCAGCCAGGATTCGAGCTTCGAGCTCCAAGTCACCGGGAAACTAGGCCAAAGCCTTAACCTTCAGATGTAGGCTCCACTTTTTTTTTAATTGAATGGATGTAATCGAGGTGTCCAAATTCTTAAGGTTTCACTTCAGTTTAATTTAACCAAAATAGGCTAACACCAGAAGTACAATCGAATCAGGTACAATGGAGGCACAAGATTGATTTTAATTCTCTTCCAACACTAAAGTATCGACCGCAGTGCTTGGTGATTGAATGTGTCACTAACGTCGGGTCTGCTGTAGACCATATATGTTAATATTTCAATATAGGACTCAAGTATTTTCGAATACATCCCCTTCCTCTGGGTTTCAATGACATGAACTTTTTTTAATATCTGAACAAGTCGCTTACGCTTGAGTCGAATCTCCACAGGATAGAGACGTCCAGAAGATATAACAAATAAATCTCGAGTAGCAAACATTGACAAAACCATAAAGCTGTTAATATTGACAACACTAAAAGTGACTGATACAGGTTACATGGCATGGCGTAGAAATGTATTCAAGTAAAATTGGTAATCTTTTGTGATATCAAATATGGTTCTAAGTAAATCAACTATTGTAAAAAGTTCGACGTCTTAGCTCAGTCGGTATCATGACTGTCTACTCAGCTAAGGGTTTGTTTCCTGGCATGGCCGAACAATTTGTCATTGGTGAAATCATGGTTAGCCCCTTCACAGTTACGAATTAACGGCTGGGAGGTTGGCTGTTGTGTCTGTTCTAGATTTAAGTTAGTTCATAGGTGCGTTTCGATATAATCAGTCAGTTCTGAAAGTGCGCGTTAAATACATCAAATAAATTGAATTAAAATATGAAAACTATCCGCCTATTTACACTAGTGGGGTAGATATGAGGAAGATATAATCCATAGGAAATATACCGCATTTTAATGGAAAGAGTGGAAAATAATTTAGGAAATATAATCTCACTACGCCCTTCTAGAATTTGCACCTTGATCTAGACGTCATCGGCAAACTAAAGACGAGACTAGCGCATTAATACGTGTATCCATCAATTTGACTGCAATTTTTACTCTTATTTCAACTCCACGTTCTACTGCCCGTTGGAGCTTTATATAAGCTTTTTTTTTTAACTAAATAACCATTTGTTTCTTTGTTGCATTTAGTCTCACCACATATTTTACCGATTAATCTAATGAGTAATGACAGTACTAGCGTGTGAGTTCGAGGTTCGGTTCAAATCCCGATCGGGTGCACTAAAACAATGTTCCGCAAACATTTTAAGTTCACAGTGCACTTAACAAGACTAGATTTTTTGCGGCGACGCACTGTTTTGTTTTGGGTAAGCGTAACGGCAGCAGAAAATGGATTATGCACCTAGTCCAATGGTTGAACAGTTAATCAGAATTAGGAGAATACAAACTATTTTTTCTGAAGTAACTTCAAATGCTTAAAGATTAAAGGTAGAAGTTCCTTTTCTGTATCCTCTTCTTTAACGTTTGGAAAATGTTTTGTTCATACCATTAGTAATTTAGGTGAATCATGAATATAGCTTTGTGTAAAACTTTGGATGTTGTCAGATTGTTACGGATGGTAAGTAGGTTGTTGCGTGGCTAGTAGGTCATCTCCCATGGAGAGGGGATGGAAAGTGTTTTCTGGTGAAGAGTAGTCAGTTTTTCTTTGTTTTTTTGAGATCTTCAGTGTCTTCGATAGTTAGTGATTAAAGAGGTGTACTCTAAGATCGAGGCAAAGTCCAGAAATTATGAGAGTAGGAGGTTATTGGGGGTTAATTAACACGGTGTTCTAGGGGTCGATATTTGATAATACGCGGATAGACGTCTGGAAGGAAGGTGAGGAGAGTGAGGGGGAAGGATGAGAACATTACCTCTACCATGGCATAGACTGCCGTAGAGAGGGATATGAGATGTAATACGTAGGGGAGGGAAGATGAAGTTGTCCTTAGAGATGTATCCTGGGTGAGAGACGTTGTGATTCTTCTTCCCTGCTCACTGGCCTCTACGACGATAATTCGGAATCTCAGGAAATCAGGTCGTGTCTGTTCGAGAATAGTTCATCTTATCGTCGTCAGGGACATCGTTTGCGGAACACTGCGCTATAAGATAGTCTTCCATCACTTCCATGTTACGGATGTTAGTTATTTTAATCATCCTCACTCTATGCCCATGCTTGAAAGTAGGTGGGGGACCAGGTGGGATAGGGTCCATAAAATCATTAGCACAACAACTTGTCCACCTGTAAACACACACTGTAAAAAGCGTAAATCTCGTCTTGTCTGGTTTACTAGGGGAAAGGAAGGTGGGTGTTCGAATACCAACCGGGTGTACTACGGATTATTTTTGATCATCCTTCTCCTTTTCGCATATCCTTACAAGGTTAAAAAAAAATCCCATAATATATAAAGCACACATGACTTCAGAACGCAGGCACACTTAGAGATGTGAGATGGAGAGTTATGAGATGATAAATCATCCATGAAGCATTTTTCAACTAATAAATGTATAGCATATGCTAAACTTTTAGGCATAGCAAAATACAATAAATCCCAACCTCCCTATATGCCAACATATTCCTACGATAAAAATCCTCTTCTACTCTATATCGAAGTATTAGCCCTACCAAATTAACGTGAAAGACAACTTACCAAATTCTCCGATTAATTTCATCTTGCCTTTCCTCAATAAAGTCACCGTGAACACACCCATTTATTCAAAGAAGGAAGACCACGCCGGCTTGGCATAACCGAAGAGAAGTGTTTTTTGTTGTTGTTTTGCATTCGCTGCGATTTTGGGCATACCTCACCTGTGAGCCGGGAGCCAGGGTGCCAATATGCTAGTTATTTTTTATAAGTTATAAGATTTCGGCTTAAATTCAGTTTGTAAATTTTTAGACAACTCATTTTCAAAATGTATTTTCAGTCAAATCTCTTGTCATGTTTGTTTATAACTGTCATTGTGTGCCACTTTGAGAAAGTGACTTGTTTCTATAGATTTATCTGGACTCATTTTGTCCTTATAAATTTAATTCCTTTTTGTTTAGTGTAAATTATGTGTTGTTACTTAGAGTATTTATATCAATTATTTCTCTGTTTTCATTTGGTCCCAATAATATTCACCCTTTTTGTTTGAAGCAAATTCTTGTGTGTTAGTTTGAGAAAATAACTAGTGTCCTTCCTTATTTGGATAGAATTAGCCCTTGTATATTTTTTGACTTATTATGTTAAAGATAAATCTCTTTTGAAAGAAACTAGCTTTTGCTTGTTTATGCTGGGATGTTTTGGTCCACACAATTTAGTAACCTTTTTAGTCAATTATTGTGAACAAGCCTAGTCTCTTTCAGAAAGTAGCAAGACGAACAGTTGTGCTTTTAATCTTAAATATCCATATAAATTGTTTGACAACGAATTAAATGCACATGAATATGTTCGCTTGAAGCAAGTGACTTTATTTATCGCTTAGTCTGTTGGTTTTTCTTTTTAAATATCAAACACTTTATTTGTATTATTAAATATACATATTGGAGATAACAAAGGAAAAGTTATTATTTTGTTACAATATTGTATAGGTTACAAATGTAGCGAATGCCATCGAGATATTCCATATTTATTATTATTATTATTATTATTATTATTAATTATTATTTATTATTAGCACCGCGTCTTACTACCCGTTCGGGTTATACGCAATTACGCTAGTGTGTAATGGTAGGGTGATTGTGAGATGAAATGAAGGACCTAAGTCTAACGTGGAATCCGAACCACGGTGGCGACCTGGCATTCCACTATTCCATATTTAAAGTTTGTACTTCAGTTTAATATATACGAAGGAAGTTAAAAGAGAGACATTATAAACTGAGTTTCAATGAAGCCATAACAGCGATTCCAGTTCTCTTCTCACACTCGTGTATCGACTACAGCGCTTAGGGGTTAAATGTGTCGCAAACGTCGGGTCCTCTGTAGATAACTACTAAGAAATGCAGGTGGAAAATCTCCTATGGACAGCGTCATTAATGAATGGATGCTGACCTGCTTCGGCGGCCGCATGATCTAACATATAACACATATAACACATAAAATGACAAAAAATAAGAAATGCTTGAAGATGAGCAAAGAATTGAAACATGTCGTTTGTATTTTTCAAGAAATAAACTTGTTAAATTAATGATAGAAGAAAGCTTTTTCAACCTGCCAAATTTATTGAAACCATATCATTCCATCCCACCAAAACAAAATTTTAAAAATATACCTTATCAGTGTAGTTTAGTTTACATATGTAATTGAGAGCTTCGTAATTTGAATTGCATGTTAGGGCTGTCATTATATATATATATATATATATATATATATATATATATATATATATATATATATATATATATAATGGAGATCTAATATTGTTTGTTTTATTGTTGTAATAATAATAATAATAAATAATGTTAAGCTTTAATAATATTAAAATCTTGTTATTAACTTACCTTGAGCACCCATTTTCTCAGCAACTGTTGCAAACAGTTTCCTTTGTATGTCCCGATGGTGGTAATTCTTGTTACGCACATCCCACAAGGGAAGGTGTTCTTAAACAGAACTAATTAATTTTGCAACGTCCATGACGAAATTACTAGAAACGTAAAACCACTTGTTTCACTATTCGACCAACTGAGACCGGGAAATCCCATTTAGACAGGATCGAGCCATCAGTCGGCCATCTTCGGCTGTAAACGCCGAATAAGGCGTGTTTAATGGACGCGTTCCAATTTTATTTATTTATTTATTTATTCAGTGTTTACAGGCCCGGTATCTTACAATCTTTAAATCCGGGCCGTTTTTTCCACAACTTTTACTTAATTTACACAATTTTAATATGAATTTCCTTTTTAACATTACAACACATATTTTGGCTCTTAACTTAAATGAAATTCAACTACCCTTAGCTCAATTTGATCCACCCCGGGTATATTACGCCCCCAGTACCCTCCCCCGCTAGGCCCTTCACAATGCTCGGGATTTCACTCCCGAGTCCGCCAAGCGCTCAGCAGAGGTGGGCATCCCCATAATAACCACCTGGGAGGCGCCCTATCAGAGTTGGTGCCCGCCTACTTTCTACCCTTGGCAGCTGAATTTCCTAATCTACTCCCTATCTAGTTCCCCCGTCCCTAATTATCTATATTAACTACTAACTAAGCTAAGCTAAAATACTAAACTATTCTATTCCCATTACTGCCGGGGAACACCATCACCCAGAGGGCTGCAGGGCAGCCGCCTTTCTCCATCTTGACTCTGAGGGCCCATCAACTATAACCCACCTCTCTTGTTTCCAAGGTGGTGGGTCATACGGTGCAGGGAACCCCTCAGAGTTCATAATCATTCCACTAACTTTTGTTTATACGACTGAAAAACTGTCTTCTGGATCTCAAGGGCATCCCCCGTGTTCCTTCAGACACTCAGTCGTACTGGAATCCAGTTCACAGGGCTCGCGCTTGCTCCTCCCAGCACATACACATTTTTTTTTTTTTTCCCCGGCAAGGATTGTTACCGCTTATCCCCTTTTAACAATCCTTTTTTCCCTACTCACTCCCCGCTGAGACCGCACTAGTGTCCGTGTCAGTCCCGCCCTCCGTGTCGCTGTCATCTTCTTCGTCATTGTCAGTGTCAACGTCCCGTCTTATTCGTCCCTGTGCCTCTTTAAGTCTGTCTATGTAGGCTGTCTTTGCTCTATCTGACGCTTCCAGTGCAATCTGGTCTAAGAATTTCCAATAGATTGGGTCCCTCAGTACTTCGCCTACTAATCTTCCCTGGATCTCTCTCTGGTAGTTCCTTCTTGCTTCTAGTGTAATGACACACTCAAGCACCACATGTTCAGGGGTTCCCTCCTCACCACATTGACAATTCCCCGACTCTATCAATCCCAGCGTTCCAATGCCTTCTCTTGTTGTCGGATCAGTTGGCTGTGTTCGATCAAAGACGGATGAACTTTTAGTCGGTCCAATTCGGTTCCAGTGGGCGGCCAGCCTAGATGCACGAATTTTTGTGAAAAAGAGGAATATTAAGAGTTTTAAGAATAAAAGAGCATGCATTACTTGGCGTATGGATGTTGTTGAAGAGAAGGGAGTATTCAAGGATAGGGAAGTGTGGGGAAAGTTAGTGAGCATGGACTAACTAAGGAGTTAATGATTTTTTAGCTATATGCAGTTTCTTGCTTACCCCGCAAGAGAACGACGTGATTATGTATGTATGTATGTATGTATGTATGTATGTTATGTATGTATGTAGTATGTATGTATGTATGTATGTATGTATGTATGCATGTATGCATGTATGCATGTAGTATGTATGTATGTATGTATGTATGTATGTAGTATGTATGTAGTATGTATGTACGCATGTATGCATGTAGATGTATGCATGTAATGATGTATGTATGTATGTATGCATGTATGATGTATGTATGTATGTATGTATGTATGTATGTATGTATGTATGTATGTATGTATGTATGTATGTATGATATGTATGAGTTATGTATGATTATGTATGTATGATGTATGTATGTATGGTATGTATGATGTATGTTATGTATGTATGTATATGTATGTATGTATGTATGTATGTATGTAATGTATGTATGTATGTATGTATGTATGTATGTATGTATGTATGTATGTATGTATGTATGTATGTATGTATGTATGTATGTATGTATGTATGTATGTATGTATGTATGTATGTATGTATGTATTGTATGTATGTATGTATGAGTATGTATGTATGTATGTATGTATGATGTATGTATGTATTATGATGTATGTATGTATGTATGTATGATGTATGTATTATGTATGTATGTATGTATGTATTAGATGTATGTATCATGTATGTATGTATGTATGTATTAGTATGTATGTATGTATGTATGTATGTATGATGTATGTCTTATGTATGTATGTATGTATAGTATGTATGTATGTATGTGTATATGTATGTAAGTATGTATGCATGTATGCATGTATGTATGTATGTATGTATGTATGTATGTATGTATGTATGTATGTATGTATGATGCATGTATGTATGTATGTATGTATGTATGTATGTATGTATGTATGTATAGCATGTATGTATGTATGTATGTATGTATGTATGTATGTATGTAATGTATGTATGTATGTATGTATGTATGTATGTATGTAATGTATGTATGTATGTATGCATGTATGTATGTATGTATGTATGTATGTATGTAGTATGTATGTATGTATGTATGTATGTATGTATGTATGTATGTATGTATTAGTATGTATGTATGCATGTATGATGTTATGTATGTATGTATGATGTATGTATGTATGTATATGTAAATGTATGTATGTATGTATGTATGTATGCATGTAGTATGTATGTATGTATTATGTATAGTATGATGTATTTATGTATGATGATGTATGTATGTATGTATGTATGTATGTATGTATGTATGTATGTATGTATGTATGTATGTATGTATGTATGTATGTATGTATGTATGTATGTATGTATGTATGTATGTATGTATGTATGTATGTATGCATGTATTTCTCCTTCCCCTGTGATTCAATGAGCTGTACTGTTTACCGGGCAATGTTTTATCCCTAGACTACAGACAAATAATACACCCAGACACTCAACCTCCGGGTTAAAATAGTTGCGCTCCTTTTGCCAGCTTGAGTTACTCAACACTAGGATCGCTGCGGTTAGTCTTATCATCACTCAGCAAGCTATGACATTAGCGAAGCTCAGTGTTGAAGGACTCGAGCTGGCAAAAGGAGCGCAGCAAAACCCCCGTAAGGTATAGAGTCTGTTTCTTACTTGCCTGTACCCTAGGCGCACTGACGAAACAAATGCAATGAGGTCGCGAGGGCGATGATGCGGATGGCGTACCTCCTCGCATGTTGAGGTGACGATTACCGTGAAGCGGCATCCCATCTGTTCACAAGCGATGTCCTGGAATATACCCTGTCGCTAATACAATAACTTGAAACCCATCACAGCGATTGAGGCAAATGATTTGTTTACACGCCCTCAGCAACGTGGTCGGATCTACCCGAGCGTGTTTTCTTACATCCAGAAACGTTTTACATAGTATTAAGAAACACTGATTGGACGCCAGCGTGCCATTTTTTATAATACTTAATAATGGTAATAATAAGACTTAGTACCACGTATTACTACCCTCTCGGGATATACGATTAAGTACTAATTACGCTAATACGTTAGGCATTTGATGAGGTTGATTATAGATTACGTGAATCCAACTTTGCGTGGAGGGATAGTGGAAAACGATTGAGGAAAAACCACCCCCAGTTCACCCAAGCGAGGTTTGAACCTTGATCTCCCCGTCCTCGTCAGTCTAGTTCAACACGAAATTAGCGTGTTAGTTAACCACGCCACCTAGACGGTACAATTTGTTATACTTCTATTAAATAATTGTTTATTTAAAATTGAATAAGACGTATTGGTGAATCATAAGTGTTTGGAACAGTGTTACTTAGAAGTAAAATATGATAAAAAGGAAATCAAACTGTTGTATCTAAAGGGAATATTAATATTTGAGCTTCAATTTGAAATAAGGGCCTTTTTTTTATTTGTAAAGTACCGCATCTTACTACCCGTTTAGGTAATACGTACATGTACTAATTACGCTAATGAGTTAGGGATGAGGAAAGTTGAATTCAGAGGAAGTGTGCTTGAATTTTCATGGAGGGAGAATGTAAAATAATTTGGGAAAAAAAACCTCAGTACACTCAACCGAGATCTGAACCACAATCTCTCTGTCATTGGTAGTCTAGCCTAACACGGGCGTGATGCTTTGTACTATATGGCCATTGAAACACGTGACTAAAGAAAGGGATTCTATGTTTCATCGTCACTTTAAAAACATAATTATACATATATTATTAATTATATTGTGCTAATTTGCGTTGTCAGTTTTTAAAAATCAGTTTGAAATTAATTTTAATATAGTTAAATGTGAACATAAAGTTCGATAATGCTACCTAGATGTAACATTAGAAACAATTCAAATAAAACTGTTACATTTAAAGATAATATAAAGATTCGTTGTTCAAATTAAAACATTTAGGCTAGGTTATCTCTTACTATATTAAAGACTTGGATGATATATTTCGACGTCACTTTATAGACAGTATTATATTGTACCCATTTGCATTGTCAGTTTTAAATTAAATATTATAATGTAGCTTATCTGCTGAAGCTTGCCCTTAGGGGCTTAAATAATTGTATTACAGTCCTTTCAACTTAGGAAATAAGTCTTGAATTGATGTATTTGCGGATTCGAAACTTGCTGGGAATTTATGCACCAACTTTTTGTAGGAATGGGCACCTGAAAGGCCTTTTTACTTACAAAATCCTACTATTAACTTGGACACTTCTTACGAATGGGCATTTAGAAAACCTTTTAGAAAATACAACATTTTTTTGCTGTCAATATTGATAAGATTTTAGCATATTATTAGTGTTATTTTATTGAGAAGGTATTGATAATAGTTATCAAGTGACATTTGCGGATCCCATGATTTAACATATGAATACAAGAGGGTAGATCTTGCAACTTTTTCTCAATATCAGATATTATGTCCATTCGTAAGATAATTGAGGTAAATTTGAATATGATTGTAGCTATTTTTTCAAAGTATCTTCATTTTTACCGTAAAATCAGGAGTGTAAGAAAATTAAGTTCAAGCTTTTTTTCGCTAGCCAATCAAGAAAAATTATTTTCAGTGGATATTTGTAAACTAATCTACAAGATAATCTGTCAGCCATCTTTATTGCAGGTTTCTTTAGTTTTTCATGTCTTAAGTACTCGTGTGACAATTTGCTTACACAGCGTGTACCGTATCATGGGGGACCCACTTCAACGATGGACAGGATATTCAAAACAATGAAAATAGTTTATATAAACATGTTCTCCATTTGATCTTTTTTCTGAGCTATAGTCAAGTTGTACTCCAGTAGTGGGGAGCTGCTTAACAGTGTAGAAAGATGAAAAATGACACCTGGACTCATGAATCGAACTCGGGAACTTTTTGGCTTAGCGTCCGTGCATGGAATGAATCCGGGATAGCTCAGTAGTAGAACATTGATGCGCTGATCCAAAAAGGGTCCCATTTTCGATTCCCATATCCAGAAGTTATTTTTTAATTAATTTAAATTAATTGAATTGTTGTCCCCTTCATATTGACAGTGATTTGCAGTCTGTGTGTTGATATTCTATATAGGAAGTGCTCAATCAAAATGCAGGACTTTACCCATATTATTTTATTTTTGAAAGAGAGGGGTAGGAAGAGGAAGAAGGTTGGATGTTTGAGAAGTTTGAGAAGGGGCGAGGCCTTTCACCTACAGTAGCTCATGGAATTAACAAGAGATAGCAAGGATTTTTTTAAATACTAAGCCCCCTTTGAAGTATTTTTTTCTTTTCTTCATCATAATTAGGGTTTTAAGTGAGCTACATTTTTGATAATACCACAATAATTTACTAGCCTAAGGAATTGAGGAGAAATACAAGAAATGCATATTAATAATACTTTCAAAGGGAAGGCGTTTGAACCCACTAGCCATTATAACTTCGACAGAGCCTTGTTGTATATATAAGTTAGTCCCCAATGCATAATCACTCAAGTTACCCACACATCTGAAGGACACTACATTACCTAAAGCAAAAGAAAGGTTTTGTGTGTGAGCTTATATATTATCCTTGATAAATTTATACATATGCACAAATATACACATAATATAATGCGTGCCATAGCCGTCCAAACTTCCAAGTAAAGCTTCGCAGAATCTTGTCGGTAAGGGAGAGTGTATCCCCTAGCAGCATACTGACCCGCCACACATAGCGGGTATACGAGTGGTCTAACTAAAACTTAATTCACACGTTCACCCAAAATAGAGCGGAATCTGTTTGAGTGGCGCAACAACTCACACACTAGCAGATATGCAGGTAGACCCATAATTCTCTGCAACGCAAACTAGAAACATTTGATTATCAAAACATTTTATTTTTGAGTGGCTAAAAAGATATTTAATATAGATATTACGATAGATGTTTTCAAAATTTCACGCCGAGCGTGGATGGTGCTGAAATAATCTGAATGTTTTAGAGCGCATCACGTGATAAATTTTATGTTCTGCTTTTGTTTCTCGGTAAATGTGTGAATCCACAACACGTCTGTATCAAGCACACTATAAATTATATTCAGGTCCATCTATAGTGGAATATTTTGGGGGATCAATCCCCTCTCCTTCCATTAAAGTATTATTTTCTTACATACCTAGGCCTAGTAGCTTCTAGGAATCCTATTTAATTCTACAACACCAATTATGTTTTTAAGAAAAGCAGTTTAAATTGCTTCAAGAGTTATTTAATGCTAATAAAATCCTTGTCATTTTTTGTAGAGGTACTTCTCCACAAGGCACCAAGGGTAGATAGCACCTTCACCCCCAAAATATGTCTAATGGTACTACGTTGCCTGTGTTAGATTATTTATTTACTTAAAGTACTTTATTACAGTAATATGAGAAATTGTGTATTAGTTATAGTTTCAAACATGATTTTACACTACCAAAAATTAGTTCAACTTATAATCATGTGTGTATGACCAGAATTACATCCATAATCACAAGGCCTCCACCCGCTTCCGTATTAGAATCTTCAAACTGTGTCTAATATCCGTGTCATTAGATATCTCATAGCAATCACTATCATAATACCAGGCTAGTTATAACAGAATCATTTTAATGTAAATGTAATACAAAATTAATAAGGTAAAAATTGTATCTATTTATTCAAAACTTTAGGGGTATATAAAAAATACTACTAGCATATGAACAAAAACATGTTGTAATTAACTTATTTTGCTTAAGGTGGAACGGAAAGGTAGGTGAGTTAAGTTAATATTTTTGCAGTTTTTAAAGCAAAACACTTTTTTGGCCAAAATAAATAAAATATTGCTCTATCATTACCTTTAATCTAATTTGCTACACATAGAAATCTCAAACAAATGTGGTTTTGCACTTTCGCATTCATAAATTAACGGCAGGGGACTGGAAGTTGTGCTTGTCTTAGTCTTAAGTTTGATTATAAGACATATGAAGCTACAACAGGCCTAGCAAGCCGGTAGTGGAACGTATATGGCTTGAATAATAAACTGACCCAGACCACAGGCTGGAAACAGTAATGGATGTAAAAAGTAATCTCAAACAATTTTTAATATTTGCCATGGACATCATTGAATTTGGTGATGAATTTTTTAAATAAAAAAGTCCTAATTACTGGATAAATATTTTATTTATTTTGGACAAAAACTTTTTGTTTGTGATAAAAAACTACATAAATACCGGCTTTAGCTCGAGTGGACGCGAGTCAACCTCGGCCCATTCGGCGAACAAAACCGAGGCAAGGTGAGGCTAAAGGCATTTCTTGTCGGTATATCAAAGGGAGGGTGCATGAGGCATGTGAGGCATTATTTTCTTTTCGTGTTGTGTCGTTTCTTAAAATGGAGTGTACAAATGAGAGTACACTAAAATTAATTGAGAAATCTAAAAGAAACAAGTGGCTTTGTTGTCCCAGACGTTCGCAATACTTTACATTACGGTATTGAAAAGGATGAATCTGGAATGAAATAGTTCCAAAGTTTACTTTTCTCGTTAATGATAAATAAAGTAATGGCAGTAAACAATTTCATCAACATAAAAGTTGCCTCAGTGACTGATGTTGGTTCTCAGTACTGCCTCATGTGCGCAGAAAAGTAAATCCAGTTTAGGCAATCGTTTGAACTCGACTCGCCTAGCTTCAAATTTTCCTCTTATGTACAAGCTCCTTAACATTTATTCCTCAGAAAATACTCGTATGTAAATACAAGCAAAATAAACATTATTGGTTGCCACCATGCATTTCTTGTTTGTTGATTGTTTTTAAAATATTTTAGCAAACAATAAAATGAAAAATAATAAGTGTTGTTGTTGTTGTTTGTATTTCTACCAACATTTTTAGCCACAAGACGTATTTCTATTAACATTTACTCACCTTAATAACATTATCGCAGGTATTCCTTCTCATAACAATGTTCTCTAAAAACATTAAGATACTTAAAAATTTACAAGCATTTGAACATCTCCGATATTATTTTTTTTAAATTAAACCTTGTTAAACAATTCCTTTAGTTTTAGATATTCAATAGGACATAGACTTTTGTTTTTCATATGAAGTAAAATTTTTTGTGGCAATCTCTTACCTAAGCGGGTCTTAAAAAAAGTGTTATCCTTTTTGAACATATTTTAGTATGTCTGAAAACAATTTGTTCTCCCGTATTGGTCTAAAATTGCTTTTTTAATTAATTAGTTGAACCTCAATAAGCTTGAATAGATATTAAATACAATTAAGTTGGATTTTTTAGTGAAAATGTTAAGTAAGGTACCAAGTAATGTTTATTTTAGAACAAAAGTTTGTTAATCAAGTGAGTGCAAGTGATTACCAAACAATAGACAGAATTTTAAAAATAGTTTAACACCACCTTGAACATCTTTAAATTGAGTTATTCTCTTACAAACCTTTCTAATTACATTTTGCATGACAAATTATTTGAAAGCATTTTGAAATTATCACATTAGCGCGAGAGAATAATCCACTTCCTCTTTTCCTCCCCTTCTTTATAAAAAAAAGAGTGACAGGAAGCAGTGTTTAGATTCTTAGAGTGTTCTTCCCCCTCGTCCCTCGTTCAATCTTAAAGGGAAGCGGGGTAACCGTGGTAAGTTCACAGACTTCCCCAGAGAGTCGTGAAGGTAGCAACCGGTGCGTACTACATCCCATGTCAGTAAGGACCTAATACGTCTAGTTTGGTAGACGATTATGAATCTTATTGTAAAGAGACTTAGACCCAACCAATTCTCAACAGATGGTGTTATTCCTATCTCTCTCAGTCTCGTCAAGTTACCCTGGGCCCGCGTATTGATCTGACACGCCGAGCGTAGGGGTAACAGTTCATAAATAGCGTGTAGAACGATGCTTCGGGGGTTGGTGGAGGAAAGGGGGGGAGTCATGCCACAGGTGGGCATCGGCTGCCTCAGCTGTGTTCAATAAACACACTTCAATAGATGAAGAACAAACACTTAACAGTTCTGGTTCTTTCGAGTCGCGTAAGAACCCCATTCTGTGATTTCACTACTATTTCCGTGTTAAGATAAAAACACGAAACATACGTTTTAAAGAAATGGCTAGGTCTCCGTTGATACTTGCACTGAAGGTGTGCTTATGCATTGTTATTGTGGTTCTTTTATGTTCTCTGCTGTCACATTTATTTAAAATATACCTTTCTCATCTTGTGGCCCTGACTTAGTCCAAGATGCGGAAAGCCAGATCTAACGCGTAATAATATAAGAAACGCTATCTCTATACTACGATCAAATCAACTGTCCTAAAATAATTTAGCGTTTTCTTTAAATTAAGAAATATTTTTCCTGTAGCCTATTGTTCAAGAAAAATATTTGAATATGGTTCAGCCTCATCTACTTTACAAAATAAAAATGTGGTGTTTACTACTCACAAAAAATATCTGTGAACCACTGGAAATAATCAAAGTTACAACTGTTCTAGAATGCAAAGTGTAATCAACTTACTTAAGACTCGCATTGGTGGTCGCATGGTCTACCACGTCACTCTCATGTAATACTGGATTATCAATTATGGGGAGATTGCTGTCCGAATCGCCTTTGAATGAACTAAGCTTGTTCTCTAAGGGCTAATGTTTCAATGGCAGGTTAAAGTACTAGTTAACTAAGTTGAGTTTTAATATAACCTCGAATTAAACCTTCAGGTTAACGTAGTTTACTGTTTGAATGACTTTTTATGTGGAGGTTAGTTGACTTGGAGTTGATTTGTTGAACGAAGAGGTTGGTAGTATATTTTTACTCAAATGTCATCTGAACAAAAATATTTGTTAGTGGGAATGGGAATAAATGAATGCTGAAATGCGTACGTAATCATAATCTAACTTAATTTTAAATACATTTGCGAGTCTTTTGCATGTTTCAAACATATTTTACTAATATATTATATACTAATATTCCCTCCAAAAACTATTACATTATTTTTAAATCTACTTGATAAATTTAATGATTTATTTTATCCTGCTTAAAAATAAACTCACGTTTTTTAAAAAAAGGGTGAAGAGGACGCGCAAAAATCAGTACATATAAGGCACATTTTTTAATATACAAACTAGTAAATAAATAATAATTTAATGTCATCCTTCTACTCAAAAGTATATGGAGAATCGATTTAAGTTAAAACCAAAATTAATAGAAATCTTTGTTATGATAAGCAATTAAATCAAAACTCACCTAAGTCACGGGGTATTGCCATATCTCTGAGCGGAATCCTAACATTTCAAGAAAAACGTGTTAATAATTCTTGAAATATTAGGTTTTGACAGTTTGAAATAGTTTATAATAATAAAAAGAATTACTAATTCCATATTACAATACTTGAACAACCTGGTAAATACCATTAACATAAACCTAGATAGCTTAAATTAAATTTAAGAACATCAGTTTATTATTTACGTTTCTTTGTGATTTTGGTGAGTTGTTTAAATGTTCCAAACATAAAAAGGTTTTCAAATAATTATAATATGAATAAGGTATAATTTTATTCTCCGTATCCTTGTAAGGAAAATGATTGTATACAATAATTTATTACTTGCTATTTTGTATAAATAAAAGTGTCTATGTACCGGATTTTATGCACCATCACTCTATTGGTTACCACAGCTGTTTGTGAATAAGTTTTTTTTCAATGACTGGTTCAGGTTTCAAGTGAAACTTTAACTAGTGTAGGCTATGTAATACAACTGTACCTTGGCCTTTCTGAAGTATTGAAAAAGGAATAAAAAATTCAAGTAAAATTCGTTTTCCTACTAAATCATTATTTTATGTGTTAGTGTTGCTTTTCTTTAACCACTAAGCCTACTTTATTTATTTTTAAACAAGCACCATCTGGGTGTGAACATGTTTTCCTCAATAACTGGGTTCAGGTTTCAAGTGAAACTTTAATTATGATACGACAGTATAGCTATTTAATACAACTGGGTCCTGAGCCCTTATTAAAAACATTGACAATTTTCTCCAAAAACTATTACACTAATAAGTAGTCAAACAAATACAGAAAAGAGGGAAATATTTTAATCTACAGACATAGGAATGACAATTAGCTGAAAGAATGTCCCCTATAGCCACAAAGGTTTTAGTTTTTAAACAATAGGCTACTACTGCTGTGCGTGAATAATTTTTTCTCAGCGAATAAGTTCATATTTCAAGTGAAACTTTAATAATTTTGTAGGATAAGGGTCTTAATACAAATATGCCTAGACCTTTATGAAGTGCTTGAAAACGGTTTTTAAAATGCAAGTAAAAGTTGTTTTTCCATATAAATATGCAATATTTAAATAAATAAAGCATTGTAAAGGCCCACTTTTCAATCTATATGACTGGCTGTCAAAATATAGGCTAGGCTTACTAATATTCCTTTGGTCAAACTATTCAATCGTCAAATAATATTGCATTAATATTTGGTTTAATACGTACGATCACCATAAGTCTATATATTTTTCATCTATTCGTTTTTTAACTCCAATAGCTAGGCTCCCATTTGTTATCTTTCAAAACTATCTCCAATAATTTATAACAAATCAGTAGCAATAGTTTTCATAAGTCTAAAACTTTAAAAAAAAATCTAGCTCAACAAATTCTTCAAAATAATTATTAGTTCTTGTTCAAAATGTAGGATTTGTACGCTTGTTAAAACAATCTACCATAATATAAATATCTGAATCTGAATCAAATAACTTCATTAAATTTATTTTAACGAAATCCAACAACACATATTGGAATGTTTGGAACAGTCAGCTGACAGAGTGTTGGCCATGTTGTTCTCTACGGTGATTAACTTGAGGTTTACTCACTAACCTCTGCACCTTCTTAGAGTTAGTGAAACCTGAAATTTAAGCTCGAATTATGTGATAACTTAACATTGAAACAGGTAATAAACATCTTTAGCTGAGGTTATGATTTAACCTCGACAAAACCTGACATTGAAACAGTGGCCCTAAATGTTTTCCCACTTGTCCATGCACGCAAATTCGGGTGAAATCCCTCTACAAATGTACCTTCCTCATCCCAAGTTCATTAGCATTAGCATTTTAATGTATGTGTTTAAAGTTTAAACCAAACGGGAACTAAGGGGATTCCTACCTTATGGGACGGTTAACTTGCCTGTGTTCTGCCGGCATATCCACGCTTTTTGGGATAGGAATGAGGAAGGTAGAATTTATAGGAAATTTATCCCCATTTGCGTGAAGGGAGAGTGTAAGCCCACTCAAGAAAAACCATCCTCAGTACAGTCGATTGGGATTCGCGCTCCAGCCTTCTTTTTAAATACCAACTAAACCAGACAATGTTTACGCCTTTCCTCGCAAATTTAGAATAATTTGAAAGAATGTATGACTATGACACGGGTAAAATAGATTAAAATAAAGTATAGATATTGATAGTATAAATATATAAGTGTCCTTTATCTATTCTGAAAAGTTGAGACTGTGAATATAGTGAATATATCAACAATGGTGTGTACAATCTTAATGGTTTTGCAACTGAGACTCTCACCATACATGTAAGAGCATCCTTACATATGTAACATAATTCTCTGCCTATACGATCGTTGTAATTTGTATTTTAAAAGGAGTGATGTTTCACTCAGAGTTCATGTTGTGTGTTTGGCTTTTTTTCTTTGTTAAAAACTTTTTAGTGCTCACAAAATTACTCCAGTTCAACTGATACATTTCATAAACATTTCTGTATTACGTAGTCTATATTTGATTATTTGTATAACACCAGGAGGCATATTGAACGAATTATTCTGAACTGCTTCTGGTAAAATAACAGTTAATTAATATATTTATAATTAATAATTAATAAATTTACCTCTCAGATCGACAGTAGGCGTATTAACACAGGATTTAACAAATACAATGATTTAGTAAAAAACACCTTAGGTTATAGATAGCATTCGAGTTCTTATCATCATGTTTAAAAACCCGCTTCAGTGGCCGCGTGGTCTTGAAAGATGATGGGCATATCGGGGTTCAAATCTCAATCGGGTGTAATGAGGGTGGCTTTTCCTAATTGGTTTTTTTCCTTTCCCTCCATGCAAATGTGAGTACACTTTCTTTAAAATTCTGCCTTCTTCTTCCCTAAAACATTAGTGTAATTAGTACATTTACGTAGGCTATAACCCGAACGGGCAGTGAAACGTTGTGCTATATATATATATATATATAATATATTATATTATATATGCACAACGTTTCACTGCCCGTTCGCCACCGTGGTTCGGATTCCACGTTAAACTGTAGGTCCTTCATTTCATCTCACAATCACCCTACCCATTACACATTAGCGTAAGTGCGTATAACCCGAACGGGTAGTAAGACCCGGTGCTAATAATAATAATAATTCACTGCCCGTTCGGGTTATAGTCTACGTAAATGTACTAATTACACGAATGCTATATATATATATTTATATATCACAACGTTTCACTGCCCGTTCGGGTTATAGTCTATGTAAATGTACTAATTACACTAATGCTATATAATATATATATATATATATATATATATATATATTAATATATTATTATTATTTATTTATATAGCACAACGTTTCACGGCCCATTCGGGTTATAGTCTACGTAAATGTACTAATTAGACTAATGCTATATATATTTATATAGCACAACGTTTCACTGCCCGTTCGGGTTATAGCCTACGTAAATGTACTAATTAGACTAATGCTATATATATTTATATAGCACAACGTTTCACTGCCCGTTCGGGTTATAGCCTACGTAAATGTACTAATTAGACTAATGCTATATATATTTATATAGCACAACGTTTCACTGCCCGTTCGGGTTATAGCCTACGTAAATGTACTAATTACACTAATGCTATATATATTTGAACTCACGCTGTCTATCCGGTGACGGGAGATAAAGGTTTGATTCACGGCCGGAGATGTGTATCTAGGCTGGAAGGAAATAAAGACGCCGAGTATGACGCTGAATTACATTTGACTCAATAACACACATTTCCTGCCTGTCCAGAGCCCGATCTAAATATGATCATTAATAATGCCACTCTCAAATTGCATTCTTATTTGAATTAACTCACGTTCTTCAATATGAGAGATGTTGGTTGAATCAATTAGAAAGTGACCTGCACGGATGGGCACGTGGACTAAATGTCAGTCTCATGTTGTCTGGTTTACTGGAGATGAGCAGGTCTGGCTTCAAATCCCGGTGGGTTGTACTGAAGGTTTTTTTATCTAGTGGTTTACATTATCTCTGCTCAAGAATATGGGTACAGTCTTTATCAATTATGAGCAGGGGCGTTGCACGAAATATATTTGGGGGAGGAGGTAAACCAGTGTTTTTCCCAACTCTAAGTATTTCGTAATTAGAAAAATTCCCAAGTGGCAAAAAGAATGTATGAGGGCGATGTTGAACGGGGGAGGGGGCTAGAAGGGGGGAAAGGTTCCCAGGAAAATTTTAAAGTTTGGGGTGATTATCAAACCTTGTGAACCGAGCTTTAGTTTAACTGTATTTTCAAATTTATTTGTTGATCCTAGATTTTCCAAGATACAAGGTTCTTTCAGTGCATAAGGAAATAACTTGAATGATTATTTATTTCAGTTTACCTGAATCTGAGCTAAATATCTTTAATTAGATTTGCAGATATCGTTCAAATCGTGTAATTTTAGATTAGAAAATATAACTAAATTTACTACAGTGGTTTCCAACATTTTATAGTTTATTACCACAACTTTTCTCTCTGCGGCCATCATGATTCTTTGCTAACTTAAAAACGTTCAAATATTAGTTTTTAAGTTTTTTCAATGTATTACTACCAGCCTGGGCTAACTATATTTAACTGCACCAGTGGAATAGGTAAAATTTAGAGCAAATGTACACTTATTTTCATATAGGGATATTAGTATAAACTACCCCTGGCTAGAATTAAAATCATTACTTCCTCCTCACCAATAAACCAAACCAAAAGAGCGTGCGTGACATTAAATCCGCATGTCTACTAATACTTGTTTTAATTATTATAAATTGCTTATAATAATGATTATATGCGACTAATATGTAGTGAAAGAAAATAAAAAAGCCCGAAGTTAGGGGATGGTTTTACATTATGCTAGCAGCATTACAAGGCTGGGACAGTAAACATGTCAGCAAGAAGCTATCAGGATGGAATATCCAAAAGGAACCTAAGCAATAACTACTTACATTTCTATTAGAATTTCGCATCTTCCTATAATCATTCAAATCCTTGAAAAAGTAAATATAAAGCAAAAACCTCTATATAGTGATCCCACCCAAAACACGTCGCAATCCCCAGGTTGGAAACCGCTTCTTTATTATAACACACTTGAAGGCCATATTTGACTAGTAAGGTCCCTGATATGTAGAACTTGTTCGTCACTTTATCAAAGAATTAGCAATTTGGCCATGTTTGTTTAAAAACATTTTCAGCTGTAAAATAAAACAATAAAAAGAAGGGACTTAATCGATATTTTTATAGTATTTTGATACCTGTCTACCAATGTCCTGTTTCATAACCTCATGGAAGTTGCTCTAAAATGTTAATACTGGTAAGTGAAATAAACTATTCAAAACATATAGTAATTTAGCTCGTGAGGGTGAAGGGGATTCCCCTAACATTTTATGAAATAACTGATGGCAAATTTGAAATCAGCACTCTAAACAAAATAGTTATACGAAGTTTCATGCAATTACACACTAAATAACGAATTTAAAAAACGTACTCCAAATTTGAAAATGTTAAAGGGTGAATAAAACACCTTGTTTTTTTGTTTAATGTAGCCTACTTAATCAAATAAAAAATTATAAGAGTTGTAAAAATGTAGCATTGCCCTAATTTATTCCGCTTCTTCATTGTTGCTTTGAGCCTATTTAAATTGCTTTCATGAAAGCCTAAATTAACAAACAATTAAATAAGATACATCAGTACTGTTCAGTTAATACTAGTATGGCTACTTGCTAACAAAATTAATGTATATTTCAGAAGTAAAACATTAACACTAACCTCAATAACATTATTTCATCTTAGTAAGAGATCTCAATAAGAAAACAATAAAATGTTGTGTAACATTCACTGCATGTATGCCTTCAAAATTTAATAATACATTGGTTGTACAACAGATGATAGTTTGAATGATAAAACTGTTACAGGCTAGCAGCCACGAAAGTCACAACTAAAAACAATAAACAAAACAATGGCTGACCATTCTGCTACTTCAAGCATACCTGGCTGAGTGAAATTTTGCTACTGGGCAGCTCATGTTTCCTTATGATTCGTTTCCATAAAGCATTCGGCATATACTTACTGGCCGTTTTCTCTGCCTACAGACAAACGGCACTACTAGACTACTCGAGTAACTAACTTTTCTACCATCTGCTATAGAGGGAATCTCCTTTCGATGTTTGACAATTTTTGAGGTCGGGATTTTTTTGTAGAGTAGGGATAAACAGTTGGGAAATTTTAAATCTGTCTGTACAGGAAAGTGGCTAAGGACTTTAATAAGAAAGTACTGGGGTACAGAATAAGCCTAAAATTTCTCAACTCAAGGTTTCAAATCTCACAAAATTTCCAACTTTCCAACTTTTAACCAATATTGGTAGTACGATAAATTTAAATTAGTTTTACAACAGTGTTTATTGTGAATATTTTGAACTATTTATTTACACCCTTCCGTTAATAATTACATGAAATTTGTAAATTGCATAAAAAGTAATGGTTATTCCTATGATTTTTTTATTACAAAATGTCAACAAAGATAATGTAAGCTAGACGGTGAAATGGGAGGGGGATCCAACGTTTGCTTATTTTTGCTCACAAAAGGGCGGAGAGAGTTCAAAATGGCCAAAAGGGTGCTTACGTAATACTTGAATACCGCCTTACACCCCATTAATTATTTAAATTCATTTTGCCAGGGTGAGTAGTAAGACGCGGCCCGGGGACGAACATTATTTAGAAAAATTTAATTTTTGCCACGAGTTGTTCCACCTGAAGACATGTCTCATTGGCTTATGCCTGTCACTTACTTTCGATGTATATTATCATTAAGTTACCTATAACAAATCCCTTATAATTGAATTGTAACGTAACATATTTTGAAGGAATATTGTCAAGCTTATAGAATTATCGTCTCCAATATAAGATGTAAACCATAACATTCTTTTTTTTTTCAAAACCCAAGACAAGAAGAATTGCTGATCACAGAAACCAAATCTCCTATTGATAGGTGTTTATCACCCTGACATAAATAACTAAAATATTGTTAGAAGAAATGGCCATTAAAAAAAGATTCACAATATCCACCAGGCTAGTTCTTTTTAAGCCCTTGGCCACAAACAAGTAAGAAACAGACTTTCAACTTTACGGGGGCTTTGCTGCGCTCATTTTGCCAACTCGAGTCCTTAAGCACTGGGCTTCGCTAGTGTCACTGCTGGGTGATGATAGGATTAACCGCAGCGATCCTAGTGTTGAAGGACTCAAGCTGCCTAAAGGAGCGCAACCATTATAACCTGGGTGTTGAGTGTCTGGATCTATTATTTGTCTGTGCTCTTGGCACAATTTCTTTTAAAAGAAAAAAGCGCCGAGAGCTGATCCGCTATAGGTGCCAGCTTTCTGGAGATCCATGGGGCTATGATCAAATCCTGCAAGGCAATCTGGGAAGGACACTCGCTCTGTCGTAGTCGAAGGTTCGGTCTCATAGTCAAACTTGGTACGCCTCAAGCTGGGCCATTACATTCGAGTTTAGATAGGTGTCGTCTTGTATTTAGTATAGCACCACACTTGACGCGTGCTACGTATGACTATGAAACTTACCCGAAGACCCCAGTGATGTACACCACATGTGATATAGTAAAATAATATCGACATTAACCCCCCCCCCATACCCCTGCCCCCTAAAAAGTTTTTATTTTCTAAAAGGCCCTTCCTTTGGAAATTGGACTATAAACTTTAGCGCTAGGTGTTTAGTTCTTGTCGTGCTATTCTAGGTTATTGGTTTTCAAGTCATGAGACATAAAAAAAATATCACCACCTCTCACTAACCATCTGGTATATACGTTTTAATTGATCTAATATGATAGGAACTACGCGACTATAATTTATATAAAATGTACCAGTATTTGCTTGGAGGGGAGAGGGAAAATAGTTTAAGAAAGAACATTCTCATTTAGGTTTTTTAGCACCGCGTCTTAATCCCCGTACTAATGTACTATGTACTATGTACTACTTACACTAGTGTGTTAAGGATGATGAAGGTTGAACTTCGAGAAAGTGTGCCCACATTTACGTGGAGGAAGAGTGGAAAATTATATAGGAAAATCTACCATCAGTACACCCAATCGGGATTCGAATCGGCAGTCTAGTCTATTGTGAGAGTGACGCCTTAGACCAGAGGTCCCCAACCTTTTTGTGCCTTGGAGCACATTCAAATCGAACAATAGTGCGGCGGGCACCAATTACTTTTTCAAGGCAAATTTTCGAATCCCCCGCCGGCTTAGAGGTCAGCCTCAACGCTATACACACGGCCGGTCAACTTTCCAACAGCAATCGTTGTAACGTGGGTAATACTCAAGGCCGTAGCCAAGTTGACAGAAGATAAATTTAAAAAAATACTGCTTTATTTACGGTTTTAAGACCAAAATATTATTATTATTATTATTATTATTATTATTAGTATTAGTATTAAAATTAGTATTATTATTAGCACCGCGTCTTACTACCCGTTCGGGTTATACGCACTTACGCTAATGTATAATGGTAGGGTGATTGTAAGATGAAATGGAGGACCTACAGTTTAACGTGGAATCCGAACCACGGTGGAGGCCTGACATTCCCCACATTAACAAGCTGTGATTAATACACACCTTGTCAGAGGTGAAGGAAGGGTTTGGCAATCAGATAAATCCGTGCCGGGAACGAGGATTGAACCCCGGCCGCCAGCACAGAAGTCTGACACCTTACCCTAGACCACCAGGTCACCAAGACCAAAATAAAGACACAAGGAACTATTTAACTACTCACCACCATGTGCTTGGGTACATTTTTAAAACATATATTTATTCTGTGTTTATTCAGGCAACAGAGTTGGGTGGATCCATGTCAAGATGTTTACAAAGGAAATAAGTATTAGCATGGCATTCGCGAATGTGGGGAGAATGATGAAAGGGGGTAGGTCTTTGAGATTAGGAAAAAGCAAAACCATTCAGCTTGAAATTTCGGTGGTTCCGAGTAGAGGAATGAGAGGGTGGGATTGGAAAGAGGGGGGGGGTTTAAATCACCAACTTCTTGGGAACAAGATATCTGGAGCACAAACTTGATAGTTGTCGGAAAAGTGACGGATTAAAATTATTAGTCAATAACATTTCAGCTGTGGTCAAAAAGTGGCGGGTGGACGCAAAAGGCTTGGTGGGTGCCATGGTGCCCGCGGACATAGGGTTGGGGACCCCTGCCTTAAACATGCGGCCGCTAAAGAGAGTATTTATGTTTTGATCGTTAAGTTTAACAAAAGGGCTATTCTCGGCCTAATTTAAGGTAAAGGTATGAGTAAGGCTGCTCAGAGTAAGTGTACTGGCATTAACGTGGAAAGATTATGGAAAGAGCACATGTGGAAAATCACAGCCAGTCCTCCCGACTGAGATTCAAACCTCAAACTCTGTTTATTGTTAATCTGACGCCTTAGACTAAATTACCACATAAACGGATCATTGTTTACAGAATAAACATATTTAGTGGCCTTTTACACGGGCCACTTTCAAGACAGTGTCTCGTCGTTTCCAGTCGCGCCCCACAGAATCTGCGTTTGAGCCACAGGAAACACCTGTGGGCCTAGGGGCGGCAGCCTTAGGAGGCGGCACATTTGGGATAACATTATTTTTATTTTAATATTTTGTTTTTAATAATTACGTTTTTGGTGTGTATATGCCTGATTTTCTTTCGTAAAAATCAGTTCTCGAATACTAACTTCCGCTAACCCCCTTCCCTACAATACTCTTTCCTCTGAAGCCTCTAAAAACCCTTGGTTGGAAGGGGGGTGTATATTATAACTGTGCCTAGGGGGCAAAATTTTTAAATCTGCCACTGGAAACACCTCTAGTTGAACGAGGGCTTCCACAAGAGACACAATTTGTGACTATTCACTGGTGTTAAAATGATTGAAGCTTATTTGTGCAGTAAAAGCACGTCCTGCATATCGTGTAATTCTTTATAAAGGTTCTTTAAGGACATTGAACTTTATCAAAAGATTTTTCTTACTTCCCAAAATATTTGAAAATTTTGTATTGATCTTGTCCAAGGTCTCCTTACAATGAATAGAAAGCACCATAAGTTGACCTTGAAATGTTAATTGGGTACACCCATATCTTTTCACGCTTTTTATTCTTTCGCTTTACAAGCAACCATACTGCAGCTTCTTTCTTCGATATCCATCGTAGCACTGAATTAACCGAGTGGCTCGCGTGTGATTCTCCTGTGGCCGCTCGTGTCGTGTTAAAGGGAACTTAGCTAAACGGGCTTAGCCCCCACCATCTATCACTACTTCCCCTCAAAGCCTTACATTTTATATCAAATGAAGGTGCTGCTATACAAGCCATTATTTTTGGTAAAAATATCAATATTTTAGCTATGTTGTTTTTCGTCTATATATTAAAGTTATTTTTTTTCCGTGTCCTACTACCGGTTCAGGCTATACGCATGTACGATAACTACTTTAATAGGTTAAGTATCAGGAAGGAAGCATCTTTAGAAGTAATCTACCAGCATTTGCGTCGAAGGATAGTGGGAAACCACTTAAGAAAAATCAGCCTTAATAAACCCGATCTAGATTCGAGCCCCGATCTCCGTCTTTAGCAGGCCAGTAGTTTAGACCTTTCGGCCACTGAACCGGGTCATTCAAAAGTGTTTCATGTCTAGAAAATCCTAGCCACGCAATAGTGCAAGGTCTTTGAAATAGATACAAATGAATATAGCACATACATTTACTTTGTTCAGGAGGTGCATATATAAATGTATAAAAGCTGTTATTATTTCTGTGGTTTTCTTTTTACCATTTGGGAATTTTAGGACCGCTTTTAATAATAATATTTAGCACCACGTCTTACTACCCGTTCAGGTTATACGCTTTAAGTACTAATTGCGTTAATGGATTTAGGAATTGGGAAGGTTGAATTAGAGTAAGTGAGCCCGAATTTGCGTGGAGGGAGAGTGGAAAACCATTTAGGAAAAACCACCCCCAGTTCACTCGACCGAGATTCGAACCACGATCTCCCCGTCCTCAGCAGTCGAGCTCAGCACGACAAGCGCGTTAGCTAGCTACGCCACCGAGGCGGGTTAGGACCGCTTTTAAAGTGTATTACAGTATACTTTTAGTCATAATATTATGTTGTAGGTCTGATCTGATCCAGCCTATGAAGTCAACACATTATTAGAGTTGCGTTTCATGTTTCATGTTTCAAGTTTTTATTGATATTTTTTTGAAATGGGAAAAGAGGAGCTAATTCCCTGATCCCTCCCCCTCCTTCTGTTCCCCAGCATCCTGTTTTCTTGAGGCACTGGAGAGCTTAAATAGTTTTATTTTTTTGTATGTTTGTGTTTGTATCCTATAAAACTTCTTAACTTAACCTCCAACCTAATTGTGTTTCCAAACAACATGAATCATTAATCCTATAAGGATGTTTCGCTACTACTTACTGATACAATTTAAGTATCGTTCAGGTATTTTAGTATAGATACCAATCTTATATATTTCACTAATATCAGTACTTTCTACCTCGTATTATTATTATTATTATTATTATTATTATTATTATTATTATTAGCACCGCGTCTTACTACCCATTCGGGTTATACGCACTTACGCTAATGTGTAATGATAGGGTAATTGTGAGATGAAATGAAGGACCTACAGTTTAACGTGGAATCCGAACCACGGTGGAGGCCTGGCATTCCCCACATTCACAAGATGTCTTGTCAGAGGTGAAGGAAGGGTTTGGTAATCAGATAAATCTGTGCCGGGACCGAGGATTGAACCCCGGCCGCCAGCACAGAAGTCTGACACCTTATCCCTAGACCACCAAGTCACCTCTACCCCGTATCGAAAGATTTAAATTTACCTACATATTAAAAATTAGTTTTTCTTATTTGATTGAACGTTTTCAACACTAATGTGAATACTTTTTTAATATTAATCAATGTAGAAGGATTTTTTTTAACGTTTTGATATAATATATAATTACATGCTTTCGCTTCTATAATATCGATACATCATATAGTTTTTTTTTTAAACAAAGCTTGTGAAATTTAGGTAGAGAAAAATCGATATTGCATTTTCCCTGTATTTACAAAATCCTGTTTGGATATTGGCAGCAAATCCGCTCCAAGTTTGGGACGACATGAAAACAGAATTTCCTAGCTTATTTAAAATTGCCCATATGTACTTGTCCATTGTAACAATGTTGGTTCCTTCAGAGCGTCTGTTCTCCGAACCAGAAGCCACTGTATGTATGTAGATATTAATAGGCTTCTGGGTACAAGACTGAGCAAACTGCTTTATTATATATCGACGCTTGCAGTGAAGAAGAATGGAGCATTTAATTTTAATAATAGTTTATAAAATAATTTTATGCATCTGATTGTTTATAATATATTTATTTTTCTGCTCCTACTCTGTGTTTTTCTGATGGTTTAGAAATATATTCATTATTCTCTTACTATTGCCTTTATTTTTCTATTATAAGCCATCAATATAGGGTAATATCGATACTTTTCTTCCAACATGATTCTTGTATCGACACTTCTATTAATTTTTTTTTTTTCGATATTTCAGTATCAATATTTTTCTAGTTTCGCATATCCCTATTAATGCTAAACATTTCGGTGGTCGATTGGTCTAGTCTCTTCTTTAAACCCTTGGCCAGGACATCACTCTCGCAATAGACTAGAGTGCCAATGACGGGGAGATAAAGGTTCGAATACTGGTCGGGTGTACTGAGGGTGGTATTTCCTACATGATTTATCACTGTCCTTCCATGAAAATTAAAGTGTAGTGAGGGTAGTATTTCCGACATGATTTACCACTGCCCTTCCATGAAAATTAGGGTGCACTTACTCTAAATTCAACCTTCCTCATCTCTAACCCATTAACCTAATTAATAAGTACATATGCACATAACCCGAATGGGTAGTGAGACGCGGCGATAAAAAAAAACACTAATATACTACGGGTTACCATTGACTTGCATGGAAGTAATTGCCTAAAAATCAAGAGTAACTAACCAAAATACTTTATAAAAAATTACTTGCTGTACTTATATAAAATGTGAGTTTACCGTCTCTATTTTGGGTATTTAACCTTCACTTTCTAAAGAGATGCGATCTACCAACAATCTAGCACAGAACGCATAATTTATCTAGGCATGTGCAAATTATATAACAGAACGAACCCGTATACAACTAGCACCCTCATGGCCTTGCGTACGGGCTATGCCAGGTGTGTCCAGGCCATAGACAAGTAAGAAACAGACTCTCAACCTTACGGCGGTTTCGCTGCGCTCCTTTTGCCAGCTTGAGTCCTTCAACACTGGGCTACGCTAGTGTCACTGCTGGGTGATGATAAGACTAACCGCAGCGATCCTAGTGTTGAAGGACTCAAGCTGCCTAAAGGAGCGCAACCATTTTAACCTGGAGGTTGAGTGTCTGGATATATTATTTGTCTGTAGCTCAGGCACATCCTAATTTCTAAAATCGGACATTTACTTTCGCTTAATATATTTTTGAGTTTTAAAATACAGATGGTATCTTGTGAGTACTATGCAATTAACGCCGAATTGAGTCAATGTGGGAATTACTGTACACATTTTAGCTTTGTTTTATAGGTGCATATAGAAAACTAACTACTGTAAGACGTTATTAGTTCCGAGAAAGGCTTAATTTTTGTGTTTGTTTTCCTCCATCGTCTGGAGCTGGGCATTTTAAATTAAGGATAACAGAAAAACTAAACATGAATGTAGGGATAAGTAAGGAAAGGAAAGGGACCTCTCAAATAAAGCCACGGAGAATAGGAATGGAAGAAAGTCTAACTTTTCCATCACCAGCAAAACAAACCGGACTAACTTGGCATCTAGTACAAATGCCAACCGATACGAGTTAACCCACTTCGGTAGACACATGGTATAAGGAGTCAGTCCAGCAATAGACTATACTGTTGATGACGATTAGCTTCCACATCTGTAGTTTTCTTGCTCACACAGTATGTTAAGTGCATACGAGCCTCTACACTTTCTTGTAGGAGCATTCCAGCCAACCCCTGACCACTTGCATCTGTGTGTAGTTCAGTGACTGCATTAGGATCATAAATCTTAGACACAGGCTCCTGGATGATGGTAGTCCTGAGGTCTTCAAATGTCTTCTTCTGCTCTTCGTCTCACATATACTGTCAGTATTTCCTTAATAAGTGACTGAGTGGTTTAGCTCGTTCAGCCTAGCGAGACGTGAACCGTCTGAAGAATCCAGTGAACCCTATAAACCAATAATTTACATGGCCCGGGTCATATGGTACCTTTTCTAATCACAGACCCCAAGTACTCAGTGGTTTTCTTCCGAAATTTGCATTTAATTAACTTGCATGTGAGGTGAGCCTGTTACAAGGCTTTGGAGACCAGTCTTGATCTATTTAGCATTTCTGGACAATATTTAGTGGGGATTAGGATGTCATCCAAGTAGCACATCGCAATTGCATTTCGTAATCCAGCTAATGCACGGTTCATCACACGCTGGAACTCCGCTGGTCCATTGGTCAAACCAAATACCATTCTTTCAAATGGACCTGTTTCCTTCTATGTAACAAATGCGGTCTTCTCCTTCACCTCATCAGTCAAAGGAATTTGTAAATATCCGTGGGCTAGGTCAAGTACCGTGAACACCTTGCTACGAGAAAGTTGTTCAAATTGGTCATCAATGTGGGGTAATGGCTATATATCCCTTATGGTTTGTTGGTTTAGCCATCGATAATCAATGACCAGTCTATTTTCTCTAGTTGTCTTTCTTACCAGTAACACCGGACTCGCAAATGGCAACTTAGGCACTGTCAAAATGCCGTGATCCTTACATTCCTTGACTATTTCTCTTATAGCTTCCTTTTCTTGTAAGTTCATTCGTGACGGTTTGCATGCAACCTGTTTGCTGCCAGGAATCTCAACTATGTCCATTTTGGCCAAGTCAATGCATCCTAATTCTGACAGCTTGGGAGCAAAACAATCACTAAACTCATTCACCAAATTCACTAATGAAATTATCTTTTGTTCATTAGCACAGTTATCAATAAGAAGGTCTTCTTTCCCGATATCTTACACTTTGAGCCATTATCACTGATGAGTTGTGTAGGCTTATATAGATCAACATCCACTATGTTCACTAATTAACTACATCTCTTCAGTACTTGTATTTATAATTTATATGGAGAACTCCACGTTCTAATTTGAATTATAAACAGCACCACCAAACATTAGCTGGCTCTCTTGAGGTACATTTGACACAACTTGAGCAACATTAATACTATTTCCTTGCGATTTTTGTTAGTTGATAGTGTCCGTAATATAATTGGCTTATCCTTTGTCACTGTTGGTAGATTTAATTTCTTAAAGGGATCTTTGTCGTCATTTCAAACAAATAAATATTCTCCTAACTTAACAAATGTCACACTTGGCAGTTCTGTCCAAGTCGTTACGATGATGACCTCAGTACTTTGTGCATTTGTCTGGGACAACCAGCATCTCCACATCACCTTCTACTGCAATTCCATAGATATGTCCGAAACTATTCTTCCCAATGAAGTGATCACATTTTCTGTTTTCCCAAACCCATATAAACTATTTTTACAAGGTTGAATTGGCAACCTTGACTTGGTGGCTGCTGTGGCTTTTATTGTGCAACATGAACTGCCTGTGTCTATTACGACATAAATAATACAGCTCCTATATCAACTTCCTACAGATATTTCTCCAAATCAGCAATTATCTTCCTCTCGGTGTTGGTGGTTTGAATATATTCTTCATCTTGCATGTTTAGGTTAGTAAAAAAACGCCTGTTGACCATAAGTTAAACATTTTATTGATATTCTTGTTTCCAAGAAGTCTCGAGAAATGTGTCCATATTTTTGACAGTTAAAACAACGTGTTTCCCGTTTTTCATTTTGATGACACATAATATCACTTCTGGTTTGTAGGCCTAGCTCAGGTTGCTCATTTAATCTCCACAAAACCGGTTAACCGGGAAGATCTGCAACACGTTTTAATCATTGTGTATTCCCATCTTCGAAATCTCTTATGTCATGAAGGAGGTCATCCAGGTCATCATGGTGTTTGCTCATGACTAAAGTACTTAATTCACGTGACCACAGGCCAATTGCAAATTGTTTCTTAGTGTTTGTGAACTCTAATCTCAAGGTCTTACACAGCCGTGCTTTATCATGAAAAAAAGTGTTTTCATTTTTGTCTTGCACACGGTTCTTCATTTGATCAAATTTTTCCAGAAGGCTTAAAGTTCCCACAAAGGTCCGTCGAAATTGACGTTTGAATTGGTCCCAACTGACTATTTCTGATAGACTGGATCGATATAAATGTTGAGCTGCACCTATGAGGTGACTCCTAGCAAACTCTAACTTGAACGGATTCTACCATTTATGGAGTTCCGGCGTGATGTTAATTATCTTTAGCCACTCAGACGCGTTCGTTCCCGATGACTCACCATCAAAGTAGAGGATGGTTTTCGCTAAGTCAAACATTATATTATAAGTTGGTTCTGGTATTTGCTGTTGCTGCGATCACATCATTTCAAAAAAAGTTTGATCACGCTGGTGAAGATTTTCCAAAATTAGGTTCAGAACATCTTGCATAGACATAACCAAGTCCATCTGATGTTCTGCCACTACCTCCTCATGGCTTATAGATCCTTCCTCCTAATCGTTTTGGCCTTGCTGTTCCATTTTGGATTTATTTAATTTTTGAAGGGTTATTGGAAGTTCAATCACAGTTTGTTCGTTTTAAAAACATTCGTTATTCAATATATATATATATATATATATATATATATATATATATTATATAATGTGTGTGTGTGTGTGTCTGTCTGTCTGTTTTCCACGCTAGCAAGATGGCGACCACGGCGTACCCACGTTTTCAAGTCTTATTTTATAGTTCATCACCCGTGACAATTTGTAATTTTTTTTTCAATTATTAGCAATTGCAACCCGTTAATATTACTATTTAAATTCAAGACATGTAACTTTAATGAAATTGATGATTGTGTATCACAAACTTAAATAACGTGTCAGGTGTTTTATGCAATTAAACACAAGGGAAACCGGTTAGACATTTAAATAAAGGCATGGATATATTTTGTGTTAATCCCACTTCTGATTTATTGTACCTCACATGGTATAATGACAGACTTGTTGATCCAACATATGTGCTACGCACATTTGCACAAACATAGCCCCTCAAACAAGACCCTCGCTCGCACACCTCTCATCCACGTCCACAACGTCACCATTCCACGCACTCACTCTCCTGTCTTTCTTCACACCAACCAGTCTCACCAACCTCACGCCATAAGTCTCGGTGAGTTTCTAACATACATTCGAACTTGGTTATAGCTCATCATAATCACTATAGTTATACAAATATAGCTGCCCGGGTGTGGTTTAAAAGTTTCTTCCATCTCGTTAGATTTTTGTACAGTTCTTCAACCTGGTTCGGGTTCCACTCCACACCTCTGCTCTTCTGGTGAGTGGTCTTAGATTAATGTGCTCACCTCAGAATCCAATGTTCGTGAAGGGTGTTCCTTCGGAGGTAAAGTAAAGCCGTCGGTACCTTGTTGATTGTGGAATGTAAAATAACCCTGGAATTCGTTCCGGGCAGCAGGCGGCAATTGACCATGGCGTAGCATCGGCGAAGATATGAATCGGTTTGTTGTTACTTCGTCCCCACTTGCATGTATTCCAGCGTGGTAGCCCGAGGAGTGTCTCTGCGATGGCTGGTTGTCGGCGGTATAGCCAGGTGACAGCGTAGCTGGGCCACTTTAGGTTGTAAGCGACCCAGCTCATGTACCCGGCTATCCTTTGAACGCTGCGGTCTGTATCTCTTGTGGTGTGTCGTATCAGTATGCTTGCTTTGTTTATGGCGACATCTGAGAGTGTGAGGGTTGATGTGGTGGCATCGATCTCGAACCCTAGGTATGTTAGGTGCTGGGATGGTCTCGTAGATGACTTGTCTTCGTTAACCGTTAGACCGAGGGTTGTGATCAGCTCTGGTACGTGGTACAGTTGTTCTTGATCATGGCTGTGGAAGAGCCAGTCGTCCAGGTACGCGATGCCCCGCGTCCCGGTGAGTACCTCCTCGATGGCTGCGATGGATTCTTTCGCTAGCCTCTGTAGGATTGAAGGGGAGAGGCTGTGTCCCATCGGGAGGCGGGTCATCGCGTATTTTCGTCCTTGGTAGTAGACTTTGCTGTGTAATGTGCATAGATATATAGGTATGTATGTTTTCACTTTGTTCCATACAAAATTCAGGACATGGCCTACCTAATGAATTCTATTCTCTTTTTTGATCAAGAGTTAATCTTGCAATATTCGTTGTCTTAAGCGCTTGAATTGAACTATTCATATTAAGCCTAGTTACAAAAAGTATTAAAACATATAACTCAAATAAACATTATCCTAAAATAACCCTACATAATATTATTATAAACACACACGCCACACACATCCTCAAGATGCAGGAGCACGCAGGATGACTGACATCAATTATTGCTGGCTCACGCTATACACATTTCACAAGCTTTCAACCTTAGGGCGCGTAAGGGAGTGTGCCTTCAAAAGAAGAATAAGCAATGCTAGCTAGCTCTAGCAGGATGGGACAACGGGTTAAGGGGAGGGAAGGTTTGGTTTCTCTATGTCAGGCGCTGACCGTCGCGCGCCCAACTGCATGCCATTTGAAGATAAGAGGTGAAGAGGTGGGAAGGTTTGGTTTCCAATATCAGGCGCTGACCGCCTTGCGCCCAACCGCATGCCATTTTAAAAACATTGCCTGCTATTACTTAAACCAAAAACATATTTTTCTTGAAACTATTATGGTAAGATAAAATTGTCGTGAGAGTGCGAATAATAACTTTAAAAGGAACTGGGGATTCGTGGGGTTGGGGGGCGCGCGCCTCCACGCCTTAGGGACGAGCCGCCCCTGCCTTGTTGTCTGAGGTCTTCGATGATAAGTGTCCATGGTGGGTGATGTCCGTGTCTTGATGAACGTGTGTGGGGCTTCTGGAGGTCTGGGGAGATACGCTCCACCGGCGATGGAGGCAAATCTTCTTTTATTGTTCCACAAGATTGGCTGGATCGGGCGGACGCCCTGTGTGGTGTACACGCAGTCTTCTAAGGGTATAAAGGGGCAGCCTTGCTCGACCATGATGTCCCTTACTTCTCGTTCCAAGGCTGGGAAAGGTGAGACGTTCCCGGGTTCGCCTGCTTCTTCATTTTCGTCTCCAATGACATCTTCTGGCGCGGAGTCCCTGTTCAGCCTGGGCCTCAGGTGTTGTATTGGCTCCGGAGGTGGGTCTTCAATTATTTCGATTCCTAGTTCTTCTATTAGGCTGTTCAGGTCTTCTTAGCCGTCTAGTTCGTGGGTTAGGAGTCGGGCTGCCTCTTCATACCAGGTCCTCAATGTATCTAGGTCTGGTAGTCCTTCTTCTTATATGGGTTCATCCTCCAACGCCTCGCTTGCAGAGCTGGTGTCGATGCCAAGTGGTGTTGGTGTGTCCCAGATAGGTGTGTCCAGGTCCCATAGCTCAGCGTTATCTAGAAATTCCAGATCTTCTATGCTGAACTCTACGTATGGTTTTCAATTAGCTGATTTTGAGGACAAACTCTTTGAATTGTGTGTTCCATACTTTTTATACTTCTGCTTCTATGCTTCCCTAGGGTGCTATGTGATCTGTGAAGGCTACAATCTTAAAATCTTGCTTAAGTTATTTTTTAAATTTATTTCCATTATTTCATCCGTGACCACAATAAACAGCAATGGTGACAATGCGCTGCCTTGTTGAACATTTTTGCTAGTTCTAAACCTCTTTGAGTTTCCGTCTCATATGCGGACACAACTCTGACAGTGCGTATTTATAATCTTTATTTTGTTAATCAGTGCTTTGGGTACCATTTTCTGTGCAATGCATTCCCAAATTTTGTTTCTTAAGACAATACCAGATGCCTTTTCTAAGTCAAGAAAGACTAATATAATTGTCTTTGCCTCTTTTCCAGTGTTTCTCAACTAACATGGGTATCTTTAAAATCAGATTAGTATAGTCCATTCATCATAGGAGTGGTGGTAATTGACAGCTATCATAAGCTGCCAGATATACTCTCAAGTATCCATTCACCCAACCATGTGATCTGCAAGACCATATTACTATGTTGAGCTAATGTCACTGTTGGTAGTCAAAACTTTCACAACAAACCATATGTTTTTAATTATGTTTTACCTGTAACCGTGTTTACATCATATGCTAGTTGTCAGTTACCACTACCACCACTATTATGGTGAATGGACCTTAGTTGATCTGTTTCTCCTCAATCTATATTGATCTTATTCTAGTTGTGGTTCAATTAATTTCCTTAATCTACTTTCCACTTTCACATGGCCTCTATATTTGTTGCTAGCTTGTTTGTTTCCTTTCTTGAAAATTGGTATTAAAATTTATTTAATTGAATCCACTGAGTTCGTCTCGTCTTTCCAAATAGCATTGAGAACTCTGTAGAGCCGCTGAAGGCCAGATACACCCATTGTCTTGATCGTTATCTTCACCTGCTGACTACCCTTTATTAAAATTATTCACAGTTATTTTTACTTCAGTTCATGTCAAGGGTGGTAATGGTTCTGCCTGTCTTGTTTCATCATCATTTTCTGGGTTTTCCTCTGGTGGTCGGTCTTCACCATTGAAGAGCTGGTCAAAAAGTTGTTTACAAACAATATAAAGATAATAGAAAGTAGTGCCACGTGGAGTAATTTGATTATGTCATTGCTTACATCACCCAGTACACAGCAGTTGTATTTTATTACGAGTTCAGCCAAATACATACATTTTTTAAAAATAAGTAGAGTGATGACGTTAATTGGGGATTGATGTGGATTTTAAAGGTTCATTTATTATTTAAAGTTCCAAAATGTCACCTGAGTTTTAACAACTTAGTTTGTATTCAATGAAGCTTTATGTATGTTACTCACTAGCATGTGTAGGCCTGCTAAGTGATGTCACAAGCTCATCCAATTAGATGTAGTTTTCCATCCAGCGATACCTTCTATTTCCTTTACATTGGTTATAAAATCTAAGACTATAGTGACCATATTTATTTTTGTAAAAATCGGAATGAGAGGGGGGCTATCCCAAATGTGACTTTATGTTTAGTATGGCATGCCATGCATCTGTTTAAAATAAAAGGAGAAATACAGTAGAGAGAGAAAAACTATTAGATGTAGAAATAAAAAATTGGTGAAAAACAAACCTTTATATAAAACTCATTTTCATGCTAATTCAAGGTTAACACTGAATTCATAAACTAAACAATATTAGTTTAATAGTCAATTTATAAGAACACATATTAATGTCAAGAAAAAACATTGTTCGTTGGGGTACATACACATAAATACTTTTTTTTTTACTTTGGTTATTAATTATAAATAAATTTATGAAGTTAGTTGATCATCACTTCAAACGAATCTACTTCAATATAAAAGATTTAATAATATGTAGCATTAAAAGTAAAATAACTCTAGAAACAAATAATTTGAAGATACATCTTTAAGAGACGTAAGTAATAAAAAAGTAAAACGTAGGTACATTCTTTCCTTTTCATGGGATTTTATATGTATCACATATTAGATAGAAACTGTTATTATAATTTCCCGTGTGGATAACTTTTGACAAGAATTTGTAAATAAAACTTATCTAAAAAATAAAGCTCAAGGGTGAAGTACAGCTAGTGCTGTTAAATTCGAAATACTATTTTTTCTTACTAAAAAAAGAAATAGGTTTGAATTATTTGCCTATAACAGTGATCTCTATACTATACTGAATGGACATAAACACACCCCTTGTAAAGGACCAAAGCGTGACGCTGAAATTTGTCATCTGCTTCTTTGTGAGGGGACAGATTCAACAGGTTTTTTCAATATTCTTATGTGAAAACATGTTTCTGATGGATAAAAGTGTTAATGTTTGAAAATAATAGGTGTTATACAATACTTGGCCGAAGAAACATTTACATTAAAGGATATACAATTGAGTTTTACAGATAATACCGTAAAAATATTAATACAATCATTAATACAGGTATTTAAATATGTAACTATCATCAACGTTGTTTACATTCTGCCAAGACTACAATATATTTAAATTTGGCGATTAGCTTGTATATTGGTTTTAGAAATCATATTATATTATTGAAAGTTCAATAGATATTATGAAATAGGATATTTTAAAACTTGATTACATTTTTTTATATTACAAATTTTGTGTAGTTGTCTTACTTTTAATCGATAAATTAGGTTATGAGCTTATTGAAAGTATTATTATATTATCAGTTTTTAAAAAGTTGGCTCATATCTTGTATATCAGAAACCATATTATATTGAATGTTCGAGAATCATAATGAAACAAGTTAGTTAAAAACTATTAAATTTGTTTGGACGACGTCCTTTGTGTATAATTCTTACGTTCAAAACGATAAAATTTAGTTTATAGGCTTGTAGGAAGTATGGTCTCTATCACACCCTAATTTTGGTAGAATCCTGATGTGAAGACTTTATTTCACACAAGAATCCAATTGTATGTTATTATTTTCGTACGATAAACGGCCATTTAGAACGAAAGTAGAAATTCTCATCTGGACGGTCTTTATCCTACCTAAATACTAATATAAGGTTGGATTCTGGTACGAAATAAAGTCTTATAAATAGGGTCGGATTTATGTATTTGGGGGTCTCGGGGCGGCATACAGTGTGAGGGCCTCCATAAAACCATGTAAATTACATCATAGCATGTCCGAGGAAAGGTAAAAATTAAGCAACTTTTTGATTCTACACAAATTTAATCATAGAAGAATAAAATGAAGCAGGTTACATAAAGACTTAAAATAAAAATAAACTCTCATTATATACAAACTTTCCTCGCAGAAAACAAGTCAATAATGTCTTTAAAGTCAATTTCTTCAAGTGTATCTGAGTAAGGAAAGATATGTTAAACGATCTTGGTGCATGGTTGAACGGAGTAGGTTTTTTTTAAATCAATTTCATTTTTGAAAATGACCTTTCCCCACTGTAGTTTGACACCATAAGTACTAAATAAATTCTTAAAAGTATTTTAACGTTGGGAAATATTGCTCTAAAATTCTTTTCATTAAGGATTTCGGAGAAAAACATTTTCTTTGAGATACATTCATTTTGATTATCTTTCATGTTCACCACTAGTGCTGCAAACTGTATTAGTTCATTCCCTAGAGATGTTTGAGGTAATTCTTATATTCACTGACAAGATTGGTAGCTATAGCCAATATCTCGGATGGATCTAAAACGTCAAGTTGGCTCAGGAATCCGAACCATTTTGTAACACTATTGTAAGCAGATAATCTGTCAAACAAAGATAAGGAAAGTTTATCAACTATGGAAATGAAACTTTTTATTCGAAACCGCTCCCTCTGTGATAGCTGGGTTTATGGTGTTTTGCTATGTTCTAGAGGATTAAGCCAAACACTTTTAATTCGCTGGCGTGTATGCTATTGAGTATACTCCTTTGTTTGACTAATTTCCTTAGCCTTTTCTTCATACTCTTTAAATAAATCTTTCTTAGATTCTACAAATAATTTAAGTGCTGCTACTGCAGAATTAAGAACCAATTTCGGATCTTGAACTTTTTTGTTTGGGCATTAAACCTTTCTAAAATGTCATTCAAAAATATGTCGTATATCGCGATTTCAAGACTACATATCTTTCGTAAAAGTCCACCCGCTTCATTTTTATAATGTCCTTTTGTTTTTCATTGTTTGCTATCTCCTCTAGTGCTTTCTTAATATCATCATACCCATAGACGATGGCTTTTACTGCATCCACTCGACATTACCAACGAGTCTCGTTCAAACTGTTTGGTACTATGACCTTTTCTTCTAGCGGTGACAACTATCCTGTTAATATTTTATAGCGCCCAGTAGATGCTGTGAAAAATACATATACATGTTGCACCAAATCAAAAAAGCTCGCAGCTGCAAAACACGCATTGGCTGCTGACTTTCCTACTAAGTTTAGGGAATGACTGCAGCATAGAACCAATAATGATAAATGGTTACTCTCTGTAATGAAATATTGCAACCCATTAAATTTTCCACAAATGTTCGCAGCATTGTGAGGAATCTTTCTTTTGGCGATGAACCTTCCATATAGCGAATTACTACATTCAACTAATCAACAAGAGCCTCATCAGGAGTCGAGTCAACCGTAACAGATTAGTATTTAAACTTCTTTATTATTTCAATATATCTGATTTTGTACACGCTCCCCCATTATGTTCACACTTTCTTTATATACTGATGATGAAAGAAAATTGGTATGCCCGCTTCCTTTGTTTGAATGTTATTTAATGTTAGCTGCAAGAAACGGATCCTAATCAGCTATTAGTTCCATAATACCAAGAAAGTTGCCATTCCTCAGGGATCCGACTAATTCACTTTCAACTCTAAATGCTAGCCCACGTTCCGCAATGAACTTTATGGTATTGGCAATCCGCATCAGCACTTTTTGCCAATATACACATACTTCCTCTTCCTTCTTTAGTATTTCATGATCAATGCGCCCTCTGTCCCTTCCCCACTTTCCAAGATTGATACTGACACCAAATGAGGTTTAGAGATCTTATGCTCAGCTAACCTTTCATATGCTTGTTTCCAGTAACAAAATCCATCTGCTGCCAGGAGTACTTTTTGTAAAGCCACAAGCTTGCAAACATAACAATGGACTTTATCAGTGGTTGGTGAAAAACATAATAAAAACTGATTAACAGTTTCATTGTTTCGCACAAAGAAATTCTTAGAACACTGTCTAATGAAGCAATAATCACCTTTTGTTTGATCTTGATGAAATGATCTTGTATCAAATAATTGCTCACTATCACTAGAGTTCTGGAGGTCACAGGATTATTTACCGGCCCAGAAATAGACCATGTCCTGCGTGATGTACTTAGGCCAGAGTCCTACATCATTAACAAAATCAGAAGTCAATTTTTATGTCTCGTCTTCCTTGGTATGTTCGTTTTTAATTTCAAATGTTTCGCTATTTGTTACAACACTACTGTTTCTATCTGTCATCACCACAGATTCTGAATTATTCCCTCCTTCCGCTTCAACAACTCTAGCTTTAGCATTTAAATCTCCACATTCATTTATAGGCAAGGTGGTTTCTTTTAAAGATGTAGGAACACAGTTGTCAGGTTGGTTTAAACTCTTGAAATAATGATTAAGTTTAGAAGTCTTGGCAATTGACATTTGTCCCTTTTCCTTTCAAGTTCTTTAGCTAATTTTCATTTCTGAGTTCCACTTTCATGTATTTGTGGCGTTTTACGTCTATCACTCATTGTTTTTCTACAGAAAAAAAACGTGGTAAAAACAAAACTGTGATGTGATATAGGAAAATATACCTTGAGCCAGAAAAGTTAATTTTACTGGAGTGCCAAAAAACGCTACCAAGGTCAAAATTGTCGATATTCAGATTTTAGCACTATTGTTAGTGGCAACATGTTTATACATTGTGAACTCTAAATCAGCGCATAATTGACACTTCTACACCTAGTATTCTACTTAACTACCTCATTAGAACACAAACTGGCACTCGCCACAAACACAACAGACATTTGAATTTCAACTTTTCTCGAGAGTAACTGACTAAATTTGTCAGAGCAACAACAAATTGGAAAACAAAAGTTGTATCAAAGGCACCGCTGACACAGCCGGTTCGTGGAAACGCTTAGAGAGAAACCGCCGCAGCACGCGGAAAGAAAGGCCAATGTATTTAGAGTTAACGCGCGAAATTGTAAATGATCAACGGGGACTTTCCTAGTAAATCGTTCAAGTGTTGGTGGGATTTTTACTTTTAATTTAAGCTGCACACACATTAATTTGTTCATACATCAATATTTCGTGGAGGAATAACATTTGGTTAGGCACAAAATAAGAAAACATTTACACTGGATGTGCCGAGTAAATGGATATTAGCTCACACAATCATGTGACTTTTTAACCTCTCAAGAGATCGTCTATGTTTCATGAACTATCCTACTGATTGGTCTCCCCTTGATCTAAATGTCTATGTGAGTGTGTTTCGAGGTAATCGCCTATAAGCTTAATTTCGTTCAAATGCTGTAATCAACCATATCAAGAAACTGTAATGTCGGGGCTTCACTCGTTTCGTATTGCCTCTTTCTCTTTGCCCTCACTGCGCATGCGCTTACCCCCCTTGATGACCGCTCTGGGTTGCGCTGTTGCTGTAAGACGTGATTGTCTGACACCTGTTCTCCCCTTCTTTTTTCCCTCTCAGTCTTGAAGTTGATTTAATATACCTCTCTAGCAGAATAAGATAAAGAATTTGTAATAATTTACGACTGATTGGGTCTCTAACCGTACCTTCTCTACTGTAACAGTTAATCTGAGTAGGCCTTGGCCGGAATGGAGTCCGGTAGAGTCAACGCAGGGGCTACCCAATAATAAAAATTCAGGTACAAACTTGACAGTTTTAGGACTTGTCAAGTTCAAGGTTATTGTATAAGGCTATTTCTATTTCTAAATATGTGAAATGTGTAATCGGCTTTGTTTTCATTTCAAATGTTTTAATTATTTATTGATAAAGGAAATTGATAAAACTAAAGAAAAAGAAAAATAAACTACTAAGAATAAATTTGATGAAGAAAGCCCACCTAGGGAGACAGTTTTTTTAAACATTCAAAATGGAGTAATCCAGTGTTTGTGTTTGATAAAGGCAACAATGCCGAAATATTATTTTATTTGTGTTAAAATGTGTGTGTGACTACTTGTACTATAGAAGACAGAAGAAAGGAAGAAGATGTCATCTTTGTGCATTGAATTCTTCCCACATTTTTCCTCTTCCCTTAGGTGGGTTTTCTTCATCAAATTTACTCTTAATAGTTTATTTTTAATTTTTCTTTAGTTTTATAAATTTCCTTTATCATAAAATTATTTAGCCATCGAGCCACCTCTTTTTTAAACAAATATTTTATTCAAGTATAAAGTAAAAATATATTAATTTTATTATCATTATAAAAATATTTTTCAAAACAATAAATATTAATTTAAATTATTTATTTATTGCTTCAAGAATGGTTTGAATCAATACTCGGTAGATATCCAAGAAGCTCTCTTGAGCTCGATTCTGAATGAATAAACTAGAGCCCACAGAGTGCTAGTATCCTTATCCACATATTTTGGCTTTTATTATTTTATTACATTTTTAAAACAAAATGTATTATTATTTTAAGGCAGAAAAAAAAGTTTATTTTATTAGACACAAAAGAATTTTTTAAAAATCCGGTCTTAGTTTCCAATGTGGCCTAAACTCAAAATAAAGCCCTGTTATCAAACAGAAAACCATAGTTTGAAAATACAGTTATAAATAATGTTTACTGTCCAGTATTTGTTTTAGTATTGTAAGCTTCTTTTTGTTTGAATGTCATCTAAAATCTGCCTTAACTCTTCATCTTCAAACCGTCCTTCCAAGCTGCAAAGTAATAACAAAATGGTTTATCTGAAACTAGTACTAAAAGATACATAATTTTTAAGTTACTCAACATTTGCACAATGTATAGAGCTACATTATTTTTTGTAAATACTTATATTATTTTGAAAGAGATAGTACCTACTCTAATCTATATATGTAATGTCTAATGTATTTATGTACTATACTTGATTTAGGTGCAATTTTCTTGATAATTTAAAAAAATTAAATTTTTCTAATAAGAGTGATCTGTACATGATCAATTTATGTAATTTTAATACATGTGTTAACTAAATTAAATTTATATATTTTTAAAGCTAATGCTAAAAATTATAAAATAGTTACTTTTAAGCTATCAATCAACACTGGTTTGCAAGAAAATGAATTAGAAAAAATTGTAATTTTGCTGCATCGATATTTATTTAAATATTTAGAGTACACAAATCAAAACTTTTTGATGCCAATCTTGGACTGTATTATTTGGACATAGCTTGATGGAAGGTAAAACATTAAAGGATAGGATTTTGATTTCACAAAAACTGAACCATAATAATGAGAGCCACAACACTGCTAACACAAATGAGTGAACAATGCTTCTTTTTAAGAGCCTATCTTACCAATATGTTAGACACAGGCTTGCACTAAAAACAGAATCACTTTGAGCAAGATTTTATATATAATTTACTTGAAAACAATGAAATTAGGATCAGTCAGATATTTTTTTCCACTTAAAAGCAATTGACTAATTATGTTTCAATTTTGTATAATTTCAATGTCAATCTTTCTCTATTGAACACCAATGCATCAAGCTACAAAGGTGCATCAATTAAAGGGTCCGTAGGCCACTCACTAAAGTGATACCAGACAAAGATACAGCTTTACAAAGTATTGTACTACTTCTATGCCGTACCTTGAATACAATTTTGTTAATATATTGATCTTGTGTATTGTGATTTTGTATTTTCTACTCTTTTAGAGTACACCTTAGAACATGCTTTTTTCATGTAAAAGTTACTTTTGTCAATTATAAAACCACAGTAATCAGAATAAACCTCATAACCAACAATGTATAATTATCATTTAGCAAGCTTCACTAAAGTGCCTTTGGCTGTTTAATCCATTCCCTCCCTAGCAAACTCACGCTAAGTACGCCTATAGTAGACATACCACGCCTAAGATTTACACTAGTGGTATGCACTCCTATAGCAGCTCTCTGGCCTACAATTCACACTAGTAGTAAGTGACTTTATGGCAGCTATTTCCCCTCACAATTTATACTAGTGGGAAGTGCCCGCCTGACAGTTCTCTCTGTTGATGAGTCATAGGAATCACAATGCAATTTGCCCTCTCTCTCCTTTAAATGAGAATCAAGACATTATTAGGTTCAAACACCAAAGGAACTTGCAGGGGGAATGAAACCAATACAATATCAGACACCACCTTAACCAAGAAATAACCAATGATTACAAGGGTGAAACATGTTTACAAATAGAGATTACAGGAAACCACACTTTGACACAACATGTGGTTTTAGCTGTATGACTCACTTATGTTATGTGTTTAAGCTAATTAGTTATCAATGTTATTGTAGTGAGGGGAGGTTTTTAATATTTAAGAATTTGTTGTATACTGAAACAAAGCAATTCTTCTAATGTCTTGTTTTCCATAGACTTAAATAAATACATTTTTATTTGATAGAGATTCAAAATTAAAACTTTGACATGCTTCTTAAATAAAACCCTTTTCTACCCCACCTGGGAATAAGCGATTTTGCCTCTTCTGGTGTTTCTGGGCATAAGTTTGCGAGTGATGCCAACTCAAATTTATGAAGTTTTTTCTGCATCAGAAGACTGCAACCAGAATATATATATATATTTAATCATACTAAACAAATAGGGCTAGGTCTATATAAATAATACATTTTTGGGAATAATATTTGGCATATATTTTATATTAATGATGTATTTCAACTAATGAAAAGTTACCAACCAAAGATAAAACATTTACATAGATGTGTAAACTGGTAAAGTAAAAAAAGTGAACAGATTTCTGTTCCTAGTATTCAGTGCAATTAACAATAAAAATGGTTTATTTTAAAGTCTCACCTCCGCACAGCCGAAATGGTTTCTTTATTCTTAAACTTACGAAAACGGTTTGTGTAAGTTAGAGTTTTCATGAAAACTTCTGAAAACTCTTGTTCTTCTTCTGCACTTTCATTTTGGGCTTTGCGGTGTTCTAGCAACATATGCACTTCTGAGATAAGAAGTGTCTCTGCATTTTCAAATTCTGAAACAAAAGAATTTTCAAAAATGTAAAAAAAAAATTGATTGCATTATAAAACATCATTAATATCTGTTTCCCATATAAGTGTTAATTGGGTGAATTAATATAAATAAAGTGAGCAAACAGATAAGTTCTAAGAGTTGGATAAATGCTAGTAAGTGCTAAGGTTAGTTGTTAATCTGGCTTGTTTGAGAGAGCTAAGTGTGGTTAGTTTTTCACATAATAGCTATGCAATCTTTCCCCAAGTTAGTATTGCTAAATTTCTTCCTAATTTTTTTTTTTAAACTAATGCAAGTTATTAGGTACACATTTTTGTTTTGTTTTTTAAATTATTACATTCAACACCATAATTATTAATCTAAATATATAAAAATAGACGTGTGTCTGTATATTTCACCCTGCAGCCACAACTACCCACCGCAGATCACTGGTGTTTGTGTGGTAGTGGCCTCGAGTCTCCCATCATGCACTATGGTGGTTGCGTGTTGGTGGTTGTGGGAGTGTGGGAGATATGGTGGTTGAAAGTGGTCAACCTCAGGCAAAGTGAAAAGTAAAAAATCGAAAACTAGAAAGTTAAAAGTGAAAAATTGAAAAGTAGAAGGTGAAAAGTGAATAGTGAAGTGTGAGAACTGGACCGGAAGAATTGAGAATGTTTAGGAATGATCGAGGACCATTATGTGTGGGTGGTGAGGAAGGCTTCTGTATGTTGCTATTTCACGTGTTGGACAAGCAGAAAATCTATTTGTGTATGCACCAGACAACAGGACACTAAATGTAGTGTATAAAAATTTATTTTGATGAAATTACTTAGTATGTAATATGTTTGTGTACACTGAAAGAGCGAGAGAAAAAATATATATATAAAGTCTTTTAATGCACATCTTCTATGTAAGATACAGAAAAAAAACTGCACAGATGTACCAAAAAGAAACCCAGCAAAGCGGGTTGTCCTCAGCTAGTAACTTAATATAATGACTAAGAATGAGAAAGATTGTTTAGAGGAAGCTCACCCAAATTCATTGAAGGATGAGAAAATCATATTGATAAATCACCTTTGGAAAATGTCTCAGTGCACTAGGACAACCTTCATGATCTAGTCATTGGCAGGTCAGTATATTGTAATTTGATGTCTGAGACCAGGAAGGACATATCTGTGGCACGTTAACACAATATGGGTGACACGATGAGATTAAAAAAAAATTAACACTATATAAAACATATACTTTTTTGAAAATAATATTTTGACAGCCATGTCAGAATGAACTTTATTAAGTCAACAGTTAGAAATTGTCTTGGTTTGTACTTAAACATTTGTATACTGTTGAAGACTAGTTATGAACCGAACATCAATATGTTGGTTAGAAAAATACAACATATTTCAAACTAATATGGAAAATATTATGCAGGTTTTTGATTTTAATTAAGATAACATACAAATTTATTGGGTATTTTCACTTAAGGTGTTACTTTCAATGTCTTTACTTATAGTTATTGAAATTAATACTAAGACACCCACTTTGAAAATTTAATAAATTATCCTTAAAAATGTTGATCTAAGCATTATCAAAATACGTGCAATTTTATTTGAGTTATTCACTACCCACTTCGGTGGCTTCATGGTTTAAGGAGCTACTCTCACAATAGACTAGACTGCTGAAGAATGGGTGATAGAGGTTTAATCCCGGTCGGGTGTACTGAAAGAGTGGTTTTTCCTAAATGGTTTTTAACTCTCCCTCCATGGAAATGTGGGTACAGTTCCTTTAAATTCAACCTTCCTAATCTCTAACACATTAGTGTAGTTAGTACACATGCGTATACTTGAATGGGTAGTAAGATGCAGTGCTAAGGAAAAAAGTTATTCATTAAGCTCTCATTTCATAATATTTAACAAGTTTTGAGTTTTAAATTCTCATTAAAAAAAACAGGGTGGCTACAAAATTTAATCATAAAATTACTTAACTTTTCTAGATTTTCCATATATTAAAGAAAAATCCTGGCTCAACCATTTTGCAGTTTTTTTTTTGTTGTGAATTACAACTTTTCTGTTTGTTCCAGTGATAGCATATTTTCAAAAAACAATCCCAATGGCTAATAAACATTATTACAGTAGGCTTCCATATTAATGTTTAAATGTGTTAGAAATAAACCCGTTTTTCCTCTTGTTTTAAGACTGTCCTATCTAGGTAAATCCATTTTGTTAACATTGAGAAACCATATCTCCCACTTTTGTTTAAATGTTTAGGTGAAGAATTACTAAAGTATTAGTTTCTCATATTTTTCCATATTTTTGGTGTAATTCCCTGACTTTTCCCTGTTTATAATCACCATGAAAAACATACAGTAAATAAGAGGTGACTAGACTATTTAAAAATTAATCTAATTTTTAAGTGACACACTGGCTTGAAAAGCTTCACCATTCTTGTCTTAGACCATATTAGGACAAGTGTGGCTAAACATTTAATGAATGTATTGGTGGTGTATACTATCTTAACTCCTGTATGAACAACAACAAAATCAAAGAAAATTAATTTAAGCTAAGAGAAAAGGAACAAATCCATTCAATTTCTAAGAGATGAACTTTCTGCCCTTGCTAAAGTTGAACTCAACCTCCTAAGGTCAAAACCAAGCTAAAGCATTGGATTAACCTTGGTTCAATCGTAAAATCCTTTACCAATCAAGCTTATGATTAATTTAATTGTTTATTAAGTATCACTAACATCCTCTTTATGAACCAACTTATTTTATATACTCATGACTTAAAAACTAATCTAATTCCAGAAGAGACACAACACCCAATCCCCTTGCTTGTTAATTCATTTCTGGGAAAAAGGAAACTCCAATTTCACCAGTGATAAATATTTTAATCATGCAGATATTCAAACCTGGGACTCTTAACTCATTAGACGGGTGCCCACTAGATGAGTTAGGATGTCAAACATTTAGTAATCAATGATACTCAATTAATAAAGGCCTCACAAAAGGTCAGGTTTGTTGCGACAAGAAATCCTCCAAGAAAAATGAGTTCAAATCATGCTGTGATCCAAATTTAGTCTTTGTACTATGGGAAATCAGGGATGGCATGAGTGATTCACTATAAGAGCAGCCTTAAGTATTAATGGCAGCTCAGATGCCAAGAGTCTGTAGTTGGACTTGTATTAAATAAAAATCTCACCATTCATATATAATATTAAATAGCATACATTTACAACACAAAAGGGATATTTTTATTTGCACACATACCTATATAAATATGTTAATTACCTAGGGAATCACTTTATGTGGTGAGAACTAAAATTATTTTCAAAATAATCTTATGTTGGAGTGGAATTGACAACTTCCCCAAATTAGGGGACATTTTTCAGGAACTGTGTTTAAAGGAAGCTTGTCCCAAAACTGTATCTTATATTGGATGCATTTTTAAATACAAAATAATGAAGTAATATTTCTGTTCTCATATTTATTTGATTTTTCTTTCTTTAAAAAATTGCATGCTGTGTCAATTATTCACCTTTAAGTTTCAACTTACAATTTATAGCTTATCAAACCTCATTGACCTGAATATTTATTTTCTCCTTAATTGTTTATTTATTGTATTTATTTTATGGACTATATATTATAGAGTTAGGTGCACTTCAAAGTATTAGTAATAATATAAATGTGTACAACCATATGTTTACATGTAATATTAATGATTTTGCACCAATATTAGTAGCTTATAAACTAAAGCATAACCTCTCATATCAAATCATAATAATATATTTAAATACAGTTATTGTTTTATTAATTTTTGTATTGACTTACATGTTGGTCTTCCCTAGATCAAATAATGTGGTGCCCCTCATTATCAGTAGTAGTTGCTTTCAGTAAGATTGTCTAGTGAGAATTCAAAGTAGCTTGAAGGCTTTCAATGTCTTGTGCATTGCATATTTTACATTAATGGGGTAGGGAGGAAGAAGGTAAACTTTAGAGAAAATATACCTGGATATGCATGTAGGAATAGTGAAAAACCCTCTAAAAAACACCCAATAAACCTAGACAGGATTCGAACCACCCGAGCTTGTCATTGTCAAATTTAAATTTAGCTAATGGCTTTGTTCAGGTGCCCATGAATGTGTCTGTAGAGTTTTAAGGTTAATATTAAAACTCTAATAACAGTGGCAATTCTTATTTAAATCCAAACATATGATTCATTCTTCTGATGGTTTAACTTGTGATCGTATTATTTATTATCAGGATGTCTACCTGACTATAGTTTTGAAATTTCAGTATATTTCCAGTATTTCCTGTATATTTTTTAAAAAGAAATCCAGTATGTAATGAAAGGTACTCAGAGACAAACAATCCCTATTTTAAAATCATAAAATGATAGAAAGTTAAGGTAGGCCTAGATCTGTCATAGTTAAACATTTTTACATCAAGAATCAAGTGTATTGACACATTCTAGTATATACTAAGAATGGGACCCTAGAACCTAGAAGGAATATTCATGGATTCAAGATTCAAATCATATTAATTTTTTAAATAGTTACTAAGTTTGAGTTATTTTTTAAAGGTATTAAAATAGTTAAAATAGTTTCTTGTGGTTAAAACCAAAATAATGATAGGAAAAACCTAACAGCTAAACCCCAAATTATTAATTTACCATTTAATGTAAACAAAATCATAAGTGAAGGAAAAAATCCTAGTTATTGGGAAAGTTAAAACACTTATGCTTACAATATTTTCTAAAATTCAAGTTTTAATTGGGAATTTGATGGCAAAATGAAGTTTCAGATTTGAAAAAAGGTGGATCTGGCCCGTATTTAATACATGTAAGAACGCATGCACACACACACACATTTTTTGAATGAGCTATACCACCGTCTACCTAGGTGGTCTTGGGGTAAAGGACACGATGTTTGTGGGTTCAAACCCAACAGAGGATGAAGGCTTTTTCTTAGGCAAGAAAAACTCATAGCTCAACATCCTTTGAGAGGAAGGGGGTAAGTAAAGCCATCAGTTCCATGTGGCATGTAAAAAAACCTTGGAAGGAATGTGAAAATACCTCTAATGGCAAAATTGATAGGTCAATTCACCTCACTTGTAGAACTTTAGAGGTACAAATAATCAGCCTTGGTGGCGCAACTCCAAAGAATGATTACAGCCAGGGAGTCTACCATAAAAACTAACTATTATCCCCACCACCCCTTGATGGTCGATACTTTCCACAAGTTATATTTATTATAATGAATTTGTTTAATAAATGTATAGTAAAAAAAGATACAGAATTTTCAATGAAAAATAACCAACAAATATTATGTTGATAAAATTACTTGGAAATAAAGATAATTGCAGTTACCTAACATTATTAGAACATTAAGATGATAAAACCCCAAAACCAAAGATTTTTTTAGAATGTAGACAAAAGTTAAAATTCATTCAACCACAAAACTATTTCAATTTTTGCATTTCATGTTCTAACACTTCTGCTTCTTCCTTTGCTTTCTGCAAAACTGTTCTTCTTTTCACTTATAATTTTCTTATTTTCAAGCGCTTCTTTCCTTATTCCTGATGCATTCCTCACAGCATGAATAATCTTTTTTGAAAGTGTCATATTTAGAGGCCCCTTGCATCACAAGTTACACGTTGAGTAATAAGGCTATCCTCATGTAGGTTTTCAACCAGAGATTATTTATCACAGAAAACTTCGCTCAACAGCTTCACTGCTATGGAAGAGAACAGTACTTTTTTTTAGTTAAATATTGTAGTTCTTAGGATACATTTACTCTAGAAAAAATATTCATGGAGAACTTATCAAGCTTTGATACAAAGTCCAAGTAGTCTCTTTTTACAACATTAGTTTGCATGCTAGATAGTTGTTTCTTGTCTAGTAGGAGTTCTAATGCAGAAGTTATCCTATAGGTCCTAACAGATGGATTGAGCATGACTGCAGGAGAGTGATGGCAATAGAGGTTGATTGCATGATTTTGGTGAGAAAATGCTCCAACTCAAGTTAAACTGACAGCATTAATCCCAACTTTGGTGTCAGAAGTTCATCCTTCACAAAATTGCTTAATGTTTGAAAATTATCAGATTTTTGGAGGATGCTTGTTAGAATCAAAATACTGTTTTAAATATGGCAGTATTGACATTGGTCTCTCTAACACCATTAAGTTTTTTACCCATCTAATATAACAAAACTTCACCGAGAAAATAGATGATCCTGTTATTATTTGATAGTCTGCATGTCTTGTTGAAACATCTTTAAATAAATAATATAGTGAGCGCAAAAGCTGGTTAATAAATAGTCCAACTAGAGTTAGCATGTGCCGTTTTGTAAGCACCATGAACAATGTGTAAAGAACAAGTTCCAAATTTCAGTAACTCAGGATCTTGTAGAGAATCTTCCTTCAAGTAACTTTTGAGATCACTTAAAAATTTGAGGTTTACATTTGGTCTATCTATGGAACCTTGAAGCATTTTTTTAAGATCCAAATCCTTTTCTTTTAGTGCAGATATAAAGTTCATTAATATATCTTTAGCTGTTGCATTACCCAAAAAGCAAGAAGTTAAATATCTTGTATGAATTTCATTTTCACTCCAGAAGCGAACAACAACATCCATCTGGGTCTTATGAGCCACAATATTTATGCTCTCATCAAATGAAATACAATAAAATGAGCATTGGTTAACCATATTCACAAGCTTGTTTTTGAAAAAGGACCTAGTCCATACACAATGACATATCCAAGTTTATCTTTATGCATTTTAAATTTCTGGACAATATCACTATCGGAAAACATTACTTCAAAAAAGATCACTACAAGCAGAAAAACTACTAGCAGAAGAATGTGTCATTACTTGATTAATAACCCACAATATCTTAGCACGAGAAACTTGATCTTTGACAAGGAAGCTCTGAATATAACAACTAGGTTTAGTTTCAGGTTTCAAAACTACTTCATGGTCATTAGCACTAAAATGTACATCTTTAAGTAGGCCTACAGATGACACTTCATTTTTGACTGTAGGGGCCAAGTTCAATATTTTTTGCTCACACTAGCAGCCTTCACTCTGCCAACATGCATGCCCCTTTCTCTTGGAATAAGATTAGATTGAAGATATTCCAATGTTACTTATATCAAAGTTAGTTTTATACAAAGAACAACGATCCTTACTTTTATCACAATCCACTTTTTGTAACCACAGCCAATCTTTAGACAAGGTACTGTCCAACCAATCATCTTTAAAAGAGGTTTTTCCTCAGAGTTTTACTAATTTCATCTTAAACACAAAGGTCACAAGATAAAAAAGTGGATCTGCAAAATACTCACACCAGGCCAAGCTTAGGAATAGTAGTTTTTCTTTCGGGTGGTTAGAGGGGGGTGGAGCAAGAGGGAGGGGGGGGGGAGATTAAGTGAAGAATACAACAAATACTGTACTGTGCCATTGGAATGTTAAGGTCAGGCAGGTACACCAATAGTTTGAAGTGGTGTTTGAACTTGAGCAGTTACTAGTAATTCATCACTCATAATGGTTACTTCTGGAAAAACATTTGGGAGGGAGGTAAGGGGGAGGTAGGCTGCTAGTTTAGTCAAAACAGTTATTTGTTTCTTTCTCTAGTATGTAAGGTGGAGGGGGGGAGGGAGAGCTTAGTGTAGAGACTGAGAATAGAAAGGTCAGCAAGTGAGGCAAACATCCCCACTGCAAGGTCAACTAATTTTGTGGCAAACCAGATATACCATAGGATGAGTAATTGAGAGGTGGTCAAAATAGAGCTATCAGTAGTACAAATAATATCAGGGATCTCAAAATGCTTAATCCAACATTTCACTTAATGTAAAAAGGCTGAATACTTTTCCAGTATCTTATTCAAAATTCCAGTATATATTCCAGTATCAACAATAAAATCAAATATATTTCCATTATTGGTAGACACCCTCATTATGTGTAGCTAGGAAGCCTATAAAAAGTGTGTTTGAAAATTCTCAGTCAAGATTTTCAAAGTTTTCAGCCTTGATAAAATTTGTCTAGGTTGTTATCTACACAGGCGGTTCAGTGTTTGTCTAGTTCCCAGGAACGTTTTAAACATAATGTTGGGCTTGACCGTGCTAAAGAGCCTTGAGGTGATGAGCAACAGCATCTGAGATACTTTGATTTGAATCCAGATGGGGTTTCAATACCAGGCTTTATGTGGTATATGAAAGCAAGTGGGTTAAGAATGATTTGTAGTTCAATATAATTGTTGTATTGTGTGCCCTTATTGTATGTGTAGGTACAAAAATTAATATACCTTGGTGATTAAATAATTTTTTGTATGATCTTATTAAATGATTGTTGCTGAATATAAATGTTAAACAGTCAGCTGCAACAGTGAGTTCTTATTTTTAAAGTTGGATGGTTTTATTCTTCAGACATTTCATTGAGTTTTTTAAGATAACTTACAGAAGACAAATTTATTCCCAATTCAGATGGTGAATTCTGGTTATAATTAGATCCTTTGAACATGCTTCAAGCAATAAAAAATCAAAAATAAAGTCTTTAACTTAAATCACTGTCACAGCCATAGGAGGGAAGGGGGGGGGGGGGGTCAGGGTTGACACACCCCCAACCTTGCTACCCACCTTCTTCTTTCTCGTCCCTAAAGCTGTTGATATCATACATGAGGAACTCTACAAATGTAGACAAAATTATTGAGCTTCATGTACATACATACAGAGGTGTCAGTTACGGATCCATGTGGAAAAATGCCAGATTTGCCCTAGATCTGGGTTTATCTGCCCATATATGGACCAGTTCTGGCCAAATATGATATTTCCACATAGAGAGTGTGAAGTTCTCAATTAACTTTCAATGAAGCCAAGGAAAATTAAAATAATACTTAAGTGAATTAGTTCAAAATGATTTTGTGAGTTAAAAGATAGTGTAAGTTGCTTATTAGAATTTTAAAATTTTAGCTCATAAAATAATTTTGTAAATCAAATTTCCAAAATACAATTTATTGAATTTTTGCATGTTTGTATATTATAGCAGTATGCATCAATAAGAATGTGTTCATAAAAACTTAATAGTCATAATAATTACAGAATTATGTTGTATAAATTTAAATTATTTCGGATATTATTTTATTTCTTTTGATTCATTTGCATTTTCCAGTACTTACACTTTTTCAAATTTTCCCGCGGGAAAAACCAATGGACCCCACTTAGTTGGTCAGTGAAACTAACCCCCTCGCTCCCCCCAACAGTGAATCCTGGCTGCACCAGTGACTTCACTCAAATGAGTTAGCGAGGATTTGGCTTACTAACGCTTTATTACAAGATATCTTCTGCAATGGTAAATTATTATTATTCTTTTTGCTAATGAGATTCAAATGTTTGCTTGGATTTTAATGACTCAGTACAGCTCATGGCTTGTCATAATTTGCTGAGGTCAGTCAACACCCATCCTCCCATTAAGGCATGGTGATAAAAAATAAAATATTGTGACCAAAACTGTTAAATATATTTGAAATCGGTTTTCACCAATGAAAAGGAATTTGTATTACCTATCTAAAACATGATTGCTTTGCAATTTTGATTAATCATACTAATTTAACTACACAAGGAAAAATATAAAATTTTCAACATCAATCTATTTTGCTATTTATCACTTCAATAAAATACATAATTCAAATTTGTTTTCACCATATAAGGCAGAATTATTTTTACCTCACTTATCTTGGAGTAGAATTATCTACTGTTCTAAAGATGATTAGTATTTGTAAAAGTAAATTATCACTCTTATACAGTGGTTCCCAAAGAGTGCTCCACGGAACTCAAGGGATCCGAGAACAGTGCCAAGGGGATCCGCAGATTAATTTCTATAATAGATACAATGATTTAAAAAAAGCAATCCTTTTGTATATAAATAATTGCAAAACTTAATCAATTTACTATACGTTTAGTTTATATGACTTAGATTATATAACTATGAGAACCTCTATTGAATATATCTTTACTGTCTGATTGAGCCACCATAGTTTACATGTTAATCTATTTTTTGCTGAATCATAGTTGAAGTGAAATTGTTATTTCCCTCCCTCAATTTCCCTTATTTGCTTTCGCATAGCTGTATATTTCTCAGAACTAGCAACCCTCTCCTGGACACCTGCAATCAGGACTAGCAGTTATTCCACTAATTTTAGTGGATTTCAAATGTCTATAAATACAGATCGCAGTTTAGTGACATGCTATTTCCCACTCGTGCTCAACATTGTAGTCACCGTCATTTGTTAGGTACAGTGTGCTTGTGTTATTTATATATTAATTAAGGTTATTCAATGTGTTTGTATGTCTTCATGACAATGTGGATACAAATTCTTAATAACTGTTAATGGGAACTTGTTTCTTTGTATGTTTAGTCGTAAATACAATAAAGTGAGTGAAATAACAGGCAGTGACATTGATACTATTATTTTTAATATCCATCATGGATCAGTGGCTAGAAATAGGTAATTTAAGTAAACAATCCAGTACTACTCCAGAAAGTAACAGTGAAACCGACATGTAAGTGAATCTCAACGTTTTCCATCTCCATCTAGAAATGACAGCTCTAGAACTGTTGAAAGTAGTAAAAAGCGGAAATACGATTCCTATTTGTCTTTGGGTTTTACGTATACAGGTGATAAAATTGCCCCTTATGCACTATATGTCTTGTGCAACAAGGTGTTATCAAACAGTTCTATGTTACCTGCCAAATTTCGTAGACATCGTGATACTAATCACCCTGAATATAAGGACAAAGATGTTAGTTTTTTCAAGCGTAAACTTGGTGCATTAACAAACTTTCAGAGTCTTATGGTGAAAAGTTCAAAAATTGACAATGAAAGAGCTACCAAGGCCTCTTACAGAGTGAGTTACCATATTGCACTTGCAGGACAAGCCCAAACAATCGCTGAAACTCTAATTAAGCCTTATGCGATAGAAATGGTAGTTTGTCTGCTTGATGAGCAATCAAAAAAGAAACTTGAAGCAATTCAGTTATAATAATACTGTTAAATGTTGTATACAAGATCTCTCAACAGATATAGAAAAGAATTGGTGTTGCAACTTAAATGTAGTTTTGCTTTTTCATTGCAACTTGACAAATCAACAGATGTGTCAGGGCTAGCAGTATTACTTGTATGTGTTACATGTTTCAGAGCAAAATTAAGGAAGATTTGTTGCTATGTAAATCTCTTGAAAGTCATATGACTGAAATTTTAAAAAAAAGTAATTAATAGTTACATAAGAGAACACAATATAAGATGGGAAAAGTGTGTTGATGTGTGCACTGATGGAGCCAGAGCAATGACAGGTAAACCGGCGGGGGTTGTGGCACGTATCAAAGTGTTGCTGCCATCTTGTTCGAATAATCACTGTGTGCTCCATCGACAAGCGGTGCAAGTCGCCAAAAATATGGAAATGACCTAAAAACGTTTTGGATGATGCTGTAAAGATTGTGAACCACATTAAATCAAGGCCACTTAATGCCAGAATGTTTAAATTACTTTGAGAAGAAATGGGAAGCTAACACACGTCGCTACTTCACACAGAAATAAGATGGCTGCCTAGGGGAAAGGTTCTTGTTAGAGTTTTTGAACTTCGCTCTGAAATTAATTTTTTTATTGATCACCCATCTAAGCTTTCTCAGTTTGGTGAATACCTCCTGGCTTCAGAAATTGGCTTACTTAGCGGACATTTTTACAAGAATCAATGAACTTTAATATGTCATGTCGAGGAAAGAGTGTATACAGTATTTATAACAAAGGAAAGAATAGCATTGTTTGATTGTTAACTTGAATTTTGGAAGAGATGTGTTGAAAAAAGACAGTAAGAATGCTTTCAAACTTTGAATGACTTGATAGAAACAGAATCTAGCCTATAAGAAACTATTCATAGTAGCATTGTCCAACATTTAAATGGTTTGCAACACACGTTTAAGAAATACTTTACAACTTCTACAGATGATGATGACTGGGTACAAAATCCATATTATGCTTCAGAGAAACATTTTTATTATTTAGCATTGCGTCTTATTAACCATTCGGTTATACGCTTTTAAGTACTAATTATGCTAATGGATTAGGAATTGGGAAGGTTGAATTAGAGGAAGTGAACCCAAATTTGCGTGGAGGGAAAGTGGAAAACCATTTAGGAAAAACCATCCCCAGTTCGCCCGACTGAGATTCGAACCTCGATCTCCCCGTCCTCAGCAGTTGAGCTCAACATGACTAGCGCGTTAGCCAACTATGCCACGAGGTGGGTTTCAGAGAAACAGGATGCAATGTCTGTGCAAGATTAAGAGTGTATGATAGATATTGAAACAGAAATTCAGTGAAGTTCCTCTATATGAATTTTGGTGAATCTATTTCAAGAATATCCACAAGTGTCTATTTGTGCAGTACTTAAACTTCTTCCGTTTTCAACAACTTATCTGTGCAAAGCTGGATTTTCAAAGTATGTAGCAACAAAATATAAATATTGTTGCAAACTGGACATTGCACCCGACATGAGAGTTCAGTTGTCTACAATCTCTCACACTTTAAAGGACTTTGTAAGACGAAGAAACAACACCATTCTTCACACTACTAACCTATAAAGTAAGTTTGAATGTTTATTAGTATACTATTGCATTTATGATTTTTGTGTCAGTCTGGAAAAATATATTTTAATATACTTTTGAAATTTTGGATGGAAATAATCCAGACACATTGTATTTTATGCCAGCAAAGGTGAGGCTCCGTGGATATCTTACAAAGCCAAAAGGGATCCACGAACAAAAAAGTTTGGGAACCACTGCTCTAATATTATTCATTTAGATGTACTAGCCTTGAAAACAGAAAACCATACTTAGCTCCAAAATATTTGTCTTATTTTAGTCATTTTATTATTAGTTACTATTAATTTTTGAAAAAATTTTAAAAATGATATGAAACGTTTAGGTTGTTGTAGAGCAGTGTGGTCTAACTGGCGGCGACGCTCACTGAAAATGTGGCCGACAGTATTACCGTAGAAAAATTAAAAGGAAATCCTTGGTGGCAGCTGTGGAATATTTTAATGATTCAAATAAAAATATTTATTCAAAAAGGTCATAATTACATTTTACTGTTCATTTATTTGACTAGTAAAATTATGCATAATATGCATAGTACATTTTTGAGAGATTGAGATTTTGACAGTAAAATTTGAAAGATTCTACCAACAAACAATACAATTTACATACAAATATTGAAAGTAATTGTTTGTAGGTCTATATTAAGTTGATGGGACTACTAAATATATCTTCAGCTGGTGGTGTAAAGTGAGGATCAAATTTGGCCCTTGGGATGAAAAACGTTGGACCACACTGTTGTAGAGTAATGCCATTTGTTAGAATAACACAGACTATTTCTACATGTTCATAACTGTCTGGAATCTTCCATCTACAGCAGTGTCGTGATTGTTTTGAAAGTGAAAAAGTCTTGCAACAGTTTTAAAAGTTTAAATATCTCTATTTATTTTAATCAGAAACTAATGTATTTGCACATGTGTGTGTGTGTGTTTGAATAGATATAAAAAAAATATTTTTAATGGTGAAAAAAAAATCTGTAAAAATGGCCTTAAGTTAAAACTACAGTTGACACAATTCAAAAGTTTGGCTAGCTGCAAAAAAATTTCATCCTTATTTTACTCCCCTAATACGTTTATAAATTCTCCAAGAACTGTGTATTTATTAGCTTGGTTAGTAACAGGTAATAGTTTACATAATTGAGAAAAATAAGATTTTTTTAGCACGCGTCTTACTACCCGTTCATGTTATACACCTATGTACTAATTACACTAATGGGTTAGGGATGGTTAAGGTTTAATTTAGAGGAAATGCACCCGTATTTGTGTGTAAGGAGATTGGAAAACCATTTAGGGAAAACCACCCTCAGTACACCTGACTGGAATCTAACCTCGATCTCCCGTCTCTGGCAGTCTAGTCTAACACGAGAGTAGCGCGTTAGACCATGCGGCCACCGAGGCAAGTACTAAGATATGCCACATTCTTTGGTCTCAATGTAAAAAATATATATTTTTAACCTTATTTTTGTGCTCGTCAGCACCACCCCAACTTTTAACTACATTATGGATGATTGAATGAGGCAACCACTAAGCCAGTTGGGTTTCAAGGCTTGATCTTCATGTAGCTAACAAACCAGACTATATAAGCAGATGTTCGGTCCATGCGCCCACACATTTATTATTATTAGGTAGTCTCTCTTACAACAGGTCCATACCTTTTGTCAGTAATCTTAGACCACCAACGTGCCCTGTCCTCTGCCTCCTTCTTCAGCTCCCAGAACTTCCTTCAACTCGTCTAATATTTTAATCCTTCTTCCTAAGCTTCTCTTTCCCTCAACCTTTCCTTCTATGACATTGTGCAGGACAGTTCCTCCTTAAGGTGTGTCCAATTCAGTTGGTTTTGTGCCAAAGAATCACATCCAAAGTGGTTATCTCCTCACCCACTCTTAGGAATTCTTCATTTGTCACTGTCTATCCACCTGATATTCTCAAGTCTTCTCCAGCAACTCATTTCAGAGCTCTCCAAATATTTCTTTTTCATCTTCCTAAGAGTCCAAGTTTCTGCTCCATAAAGCATGATGCTCCAAATGTTGCATTTCATCAGTTTCTTCCTCGATTCCAAACTCAATCTGCTGATCAGCGCTAACCTCTTCTTGTAGAAAGCTTTCTTGTCCATGGTGATTCACGACCTAATTTCCTTGGTGCAGTAGGCATCTTTTGTTAGCAGACTTCCTAGGTACTGGAATTATGTTTTCCAACACCTATCCTGTAATTGCCATGTCCCTACAAAGCTTCTCTGATCAGCCACTCTCCTTACAAGTTGAACAAACTGGGTGACAAACAGCATATCTGCCTCACTTCTCTTCCTATCTCTATGCCGTTGGTTTCTCCATCATTCAGCCTACCTTCACTTGCTGTCCCAGGTACAGGTTTGCAATCAACCTTCTATCCCTCCAGTTGATGCCAATCTTCTTGAGTATTTCCATCAGTTTCTTCCACTTCACTCTATCAAACACCTTTTGTCAGCGGATGAAACCAATGTAGATCTATTCCTTGACTTCTCAGAAATTATTATTCTCAGCATCCCAATAGCATCTCTGCTTACTTTTCCTTTTCTGAGTCCAAATTGGCTTGTTTCTTCTTCTTCACAGCCATCAGAGTTACATCTAGTAAGTCCTTGGGCCATTTTCCTGTTTCGTAGGTCATATTTATAAGTTTTGTCAGAGCCATTAATCCGTTGTTTCCAAGTTCAAGAGATCAGCTGGTAAGTCATCATCTCCAGCAGTTTTCCCCTTCTTTGCATGTCCTTTATAGCTCTCTCTACTTTCCTCTTTAGAATGGCAGGTCCTTTTTTGTCTTCCTCCACCTTGTCTTCTGCTTCAATCTCCAGGTCCCTGATCTATTTCCTTGTCAGACAGTTTTCATATGTATCTTTCTCAAATCATAAGAACCTCTTCAGGATCCCTCATTAACTTCCATTGGTATTTTTTAATTCTATTGTTCACACACCTTTCTTTTCATTCCCTCCTCATTCCTTTGCTTTCTAGTACATAAGGTCATGCCTTCCTTTTATTTGCGGCTCTAACCAAAGCATCTGTAAATCATTTTATATTTGTTTATAACACTATAGTTTAGAAAACACTCTGGTTATTCAATAAATAATGATTTATTTCATAAGAGAGATAAATTCTTTGAGGGCTTTTGGCACCAAACTAATATTGTTTGCTTTGTTAAAGTTATCATAATGATAAAGTGCTGGAAAATATTCCAGCATTGAAAACATATATTATTTAACTTAGCCTATCATTATTGATCCAATAAAATATAATTTTGAAACTAATAACCATTATTATTTATTATTTTTGTGTGCAAATATTTATTTTAGCGATTTTAATTTAAAGTAACAATTCTTGCTTATTATAAGTATTTAAAGAATGTGGACTAGCATTTTAATAAATCACTATTAATTTAGGGTTTTCATTGCATATTACTGTATAAATGCATTTAATTGCTCTAATGATGTAGATATGAAAAAGACTAAATTGGAGTAATTGAAGACATATTTGCATGGAGGAAGATTTGGGAACCATTTATGAAAAGCCAACCTCAGTATTCCTTACCGGGATTCTAACCCCTCTACCCCACCCGTCACTGTCAAATCAGACTAGACAAGCTTGTTGTATGGAATGCATGCCCAACTATGCAGGGTTTACTAAATTAAATTAAAGTTGAAAAGTTAAAATAATATAATTATTGGAGGAATCCATTCTATTTTCTTAAAAGTGAAATTATGTTACGATTTAAAGATATGTCATGGAGGACCTAGCCACTTGATGCTTCTTAAAAACAACTCTGAAAACATTCGTTTCCATTTGTGTCAACCTTGCTTCTAAACCCCTTCTAACAGTTGTTTTACTATTTTCAATTCAGTCCGTTTCATAAAGTCACTTTCATTATGACAGCTGAATGCTTTTTGATATAATATGGTTCATAAAAATTTAGCTCATTTTATTTGTAATTTAAACCTTTAGTCACAGTTTGAATTTTTGGGAGATTGAGGAAAAGTGGTCTCTTTACGTAATGATTGCTCTGGCAACACTGTAGGGTTGATCGAGCCACAGAGATTTTGAAACTTCAATTCGTGTCTCATACTACTATTTAATAGGGGCTGGTGTAGATACAACTTGTCTAGTTGAGAGGTCATTAACCGGAATCTTACGGTAATCTTCAAGGAGAGCAGAGGCAGATGATGAGCTGAACATCAAATTTGAACACTTCAGTAAATTAGAAGGTCTAACATAACAGTATTAGACCTTGTTTACCTAGATGACCGGTTATCCAGATTTGTTTTGTAGCAGCAGTTTTCGTTAAATTTGAAAAAATATTTTTTAGTAATTTTTTTGAGTTTTAAGTATGTATAGTATGTAATTGCATTTCAGAAGTTCAGAGATTTATTTAAATTGTGTTATGGTGTATAATAAATACATAAGGATGTACTTTGTTTTATGATGTCTTGTGTTTAAATACTAGTACATACTTACCATGATTTTCTAATACAATATTTTCTAAGTTTTTTAGTGTAAAATCCTCTTTTTACTTTCTCTCGACAACTCTGAGAGAAATTATTGTGCTCATTAAAAAAAAATCAAACTCGAGATTTTGATAAATAGTGACATTTCATGACCCCCCTGAAATCAAAAAAAGTGATTTTTGCAATGATGTCTGTCTGTACCTCGAGCTAGAGCCGAAACTATTCTACCAATTGGGCTATAGCTTGGTATCTGAGGTTTTCATATGGTCTTCCTCGAAGGGTTATGGGAATTATACATTTAACCCAAAAATTTAAGGATAATTTACTAAAGGGCAAAAAGAGAAAAAATCGATTTTCTTGAAATTCACTAAAACAATTTTGATTAAATTTTGTATATAGACACTGTTTATCACTATAAACAATATGGCAGCTTTCATTTTCTTATCAAAATGATTTTGAGGGTACTTTACATGGGCGAACTTTTCAAATTTTCATCATTTCTCCACAACTATTTAAGATACAAAATAACTTATTATTGTAAAATTGTAGTACTATTAAAGATAAAAATCTTTTATTTGAAATTTATTTTTTATAAAACCAATAAATCCTAAGCTCTATATATACATACACACACACACACACACACACACATTTTAATTCAGGTCATTGAAAATGAATTTGATTCTTATGCTCTTTGGTAGACAAAGATGTTTCTCTTTTCTTAATTTTTCTGTAACAGTGTTCCCAATGCCATAGATAAAGTAATAAACTAACAGTGTCATTTATGATATTTGGTGTAGTGTTTCTACAACAATGTATATACCTATTATTTCATTTCACAACTCTTATGAGTTTTTAGTAGATGACTATTTTAAGACAAAAGAGAGAGTATTTGTGGTGAGTTGTACCATTTATTTTGTCTATAGTATCAACCATCTGGATTTTCGATCATACAGAATAATCTAGATTCTAATAAGTGCAGATAATCATGGTTATATTGTACTTCATTTATAATTTGTCCTTCAATGAGCAGATTCCACTTGCAAAGGGAACCCATATTATTAAACAACTATAACAAAATCATTCAACCAAATAAAACCTTTATATTGAAACTTTTAAATGTTGAGCTTTATGAAATTATAATACAGTACATTTGAAAAACTTTGCTTTAAGGACGATATCTGATATTTTAAGCCAAACTTCATCCTAAATTGAACACTTTTTACAGCATATTTATGTAGGGCAATGAGTTGTTATAAAAATGTAAGAAGCCTCTAATCATATCATCTTATATTGAGAAACAGTTGAGACAATGAAAAATCACATGTATGTGCCTATTATTACAAGTAATGGTTTACTTTTTTCTAATTAATAAAGTAAAATCAGATTAAAATTGTTCAACAAAATGTAAAATTAGATTTTTATTTTTCAACAAAAACCTAAATCCTAAGATTATGTGTTAAAAATGTAAAAAATTATCTTTCTCCACAAACCCTTTCTTGTCTGATATTAAAAAAACTTAACCATGAGTTCAGCAAAAATTAGTATTGCGAAGGTAGATAAATGTAACCCTCTTGCAAAAGAAAGTCAAACACTTTTCTAGTCTTGTTCACATCAATTTTTATTAGTGTTCGAGCTTGAGCCAGTTTTAAACCATTATGGCGTTTACACTCTGTAGTAAGAATTCGCTTGAAATCTAAATAAGACTCTGGAACAAGACGAACAAGAGAGCACATTTGCCGCTCTGCTGGAGTAAGACGATCATAACCAGGGAGACCTAAAATATCCAAAGGTGGTGCACTGCGTCTACAAGTACTAACAGTGCTAGCTTGAAATAATTTATTATTCAGAGGCATGGAATGGTTCTTTAATACAGCTTCTTTGATCGACCGCCAGCAGTATGCAGGATTTGACATGTACATTCGACGCTCTTTTTGTTGGTTTTCTCTGTCTCTCTTCAGTTTCTGATACAATCTGCAACTGTGAAAACAAGTGAGCCCATTCTCACGAAGCTCTTGAAGTCTGAGAATGTACTGTCGGAGTTCCCCGGCATGATGCAAACCTTCCATCAAGTATTCAAAATCCAACCCAGACATAAGCTGCATAAAAATTAAAACACGATCACAGACAGATTTAGTAATGGTATTCTCATAGCGTTGTAGCCATGACAATGTCTTGCGAATTAGAATCAAGCCATGATCACGAATTATTTGTTTCCTTCTTTTACGATCTTTTAACCGTTGATTATAACTGTTGAAAATAGCAACTTGCAAAGATTGTATCAGTTTACAATCTTCGTCCTCATTTTTATAAATATCTAACTCCATCTGAGAGAGGGAAGCCTCTGCGTAATTGTCGTACTCAACATCAAAATCCCCCCTTGCAGCGTTGTAGCCTCCCAAAGCTTGGTAGCATTGGCCTGAAGTTGCTGTGTATCTGGGAGGGTCTTCAATATCTATAGGTCGATAATCCCAGTATGGCAACGGAGTTAGCTTTATCAAAGGTTGTAATGATTCACTAAAACTTGGAAGTTCAGGGTTATCTATATATGTAGACGAAAAATGTTTCTCGCATTCTTCTTTGTTTCGTGTTTTTAACTGTCTTGCTATATCACCCCAGTTACCAAAGCCACATTCTAGTAGAGCATCGAGGAACCTGATTTCTTCATAGGCCTTCCAAGTGGAGTCAGCGAACAAAGGGAAATTATTCCTTATGATGATATAGCTATGATTGTTTTTATGAGGAAACCCTTCTGCTCCCTTGGCAAAGCAAGTGGTGCAAATGTTGACTTGGTTGCACTCTGCACACCTAATATATGGCTCCTTAAGGACAGAGCCACATTTAAAACACGAAGATGATGTCCTTCCAGACCAGTCTGAAAGAGAACAAGAAGAGGCTCTGTAGCCACATTTAAATATTAACTATTTTTTAAACTAAAACTGAACATATTTTAATACATTAGAACAATATAAACTACAGTAATTCAAGCAGCCTAGAAAACACCATTTAAAGGTTGATAGTCACTTTATTGACATATAAATGAAATGCTATTTATGTTTATTTTGAAATTACAATGGGATAAAGAGAGAAATATTATCACACATTTTAATTAATGGCTATATTAGGAAGACACTAATCATTGCCTAATTCATATTATTACTAATCAGTAAACAATGCCTAGGAAATTATTACTTCTATTCTGAAAAATATTTCTCTTTAATTCTCTGTATTCATTTATTGAAAGTCCTTTGCTTTTTTAAGTTAAGCATAACATTAACTTAAAACTTCTGGGTTAAAGTATTGGTAGACAATTACTATTATATTTGCTAGCACTAACATTTTACAGGCGCTCAAATGGGTGGTTTATCAGTTCTTGACGTGACTTTCATATTGGTGCTTTAAAATACAGCCTAAGAAGGTCAGAGCAATCTTTTTTCAGAGGATTAGCATAGTTAATGCTTTAGACCAGTGGTTCCCAAACTTTGTGACACATTTAATGTGCACTTAATTTGTAGTTTCTGTAAGAATAATTCGCTGTGACTTTGAATCCACCTTTGTAGTCTGTGGTATTCAATGAACCAACCTTATTAAAATTATTAATCCACACACATAATACGTTTAAAGTAATTCTTAATTATGTAGACTTTTAGCTATGTCAGAAAGGAGAAAATCTTAAGCTGGGTTTGTATTTGTGTGTCTGACAATTGATCTGGGACAGTGACTTGTGTGAATGGCTTATAGAGTAATGCCTGTAGACTAACCCTAATGTGTCCAGAAACCATTGTCAATGTCAGACACTAACATGTGAACATTCACCTCCCTGGTCTCAGACATTGCAGTTTCCAGCCATATTGTGTCACATTTGGCCGACGACTACATATTTACATCTGGTCACAGGATGAGGTTATTAATTCTTAATGACAAATAGAGTGATTGTTAGAATTATTGAACAACTATCTGAAGGCTAGGATGTTTATGTCCTGTAATATTTTTATTCTAAGCTTCAATAAAATGTTTACAGAATACAAAGATGTTATGAGCTTCTCTGGTAACAAAACATTTTATACTTAAAATATAATTGCATACGCCTATATTTGGGTTTAGGGCAATTTGGCATATTTGGAAACATTTTCTAAAATATTTTGTGTAGTTACTATCAAAAATAATATTTCATATTTAATAAAAATAATAATATTGACCAATGAGAAGCTATTTTTGAAATGTTTTAAAATATTTTTGAGTTATTTCAGTTTCAATCTAGCCAATTTTACGCAAATCGCAATATTTGGAGGCTTATAAAAAAAACTAAGGATGTAACTCACAGACCTCAAATTTTCAAGAAGTAAACACATATGAAGCCTATACCCCCACGAAAACTTGAAGGTGGGTCATTATGTTTTTCAGATTATATTTGGTTCCAAAATTGGGTTTTTGTATGTTTTTAAATTTAATTTTCAATAATTTTTTGAATAATTTCCTTAAATGTGAGCTTAAATATGATATGCGCATAAAATATAGTATGTTTATGAAGATTATTTTAAGTTTATTCCATTTTAATATAATTGAAAACAAGCGAGATATTATAAAGTTTCCACAAACCTATACAAAGTGTGAAATTGGCCGACGCATCTTAACAAAATGGCCGCTTAAAATAATTAGAATATTTAAAAACTAAAATAACCCCCATTTCCAACTCATCAAATGTCATAGTCACAAAAAATTATAAATAAATACATTTTATCAGCAACTCCCATTAGGTGATCTGAAATGGATTGACCCACATCCAGCTGGACTCGCGCCTAAAACCATGAATGAAGAATGTTGAGCACAGGACAAATTCTAAATAACTAAGTGGAAGACATTGGGGCAGTAAGCTAAGGGTACCAGGTTCAATTTCTGTGTCCAGGTGTAATTTCTCAACAAATTTGAATTAATAAGTCTATCTCTACTATTCATTGACACAGTGTAAAGCAGCATTTACATTGGTATAATAAATGGGTTAGCTATTTGTACCAGCAATGAGGACAGGAAAGTGAATAGCTTCCCAAGCTATTTACTAACCACTATCCTTCCCCCCCACCGCATTTATCACTGTTCCCTAAGCTACCCTCTGAAGTAGCCCAATGAAAAAACTCACTTGTCAGTATAGTCTAACTAGTTTAACACTGCACGTGCCATTTTGTACAAATATATTTTTAGTTAGAGATTTTTGTTTATCCTGCGTATTTTTTTATTATTCTTGGTAAAAGCTCTGAAATAGTTTCCAAGAAGTTAAGCGTGACTTCTAGATTAATCCAAACTGGTATTGTACTCTAAAAGTTGTGTCAGAAATCTGGATTACTTGTGAAATCATGTTAAGCAAGGTTTAAAATCTTTCAAGTGTCAAACGAAGAGACAACCTATATTCTTGAGGATCCTCTATAAAAAGTTCCCTCAAAAGCTAAATAAAACACTTTATTCACATTTCACATGTTAATCAACACTTTCTTCCACACATTATGGTCTAAATCCATAACAAAGTTGCAGAAAAACAACTAAAACTTGAACTAAAAATATCTTACCTATCCCAACACAACCCATTAAAAGGAAGCATTTAAATTTGGAAATGTTAAAAACATGACAAAACGTGGTCAAAGAGCACATACTGAGAATGTTGCCTAAGTACCCATATCATATAATAGACTATATTTTACTTAGAATAGCAAGTCATTAAAAATTTAACACTATAGTATTATTATACTCACAAGGAGATGGTGAATTGAATGATACTATAATACTTAATTATATTTGGAATTATTTTATATTTAAAACAATTAGACAACTCATTAAAATGTAGTCCAAATATAAACATTCTAGACAAACATTTGGTTTCCATTCATGATTTCTATTTTAATAATGACCAAAGTGACAAAATATAATCTGAAAGTGATATATAAGTGTCTCAAAGCACACTGGAATGATTCATCAGTAATTAATTAAGTAATATTGTTTGCCTTTGATGATGAAGATGCTTTGGACTTATTGAATTGAGTGAGTCAAGGTTATTAGATATAATAATTATGATCACAATAAACTACACTTTAAGTGTGATGCTTGCAATGTTTTTAAACATTGAAATATGTATCCAGACAAATTTTAGTAGTTTTACAGAATGAGAAAAGAAACATTTCATGTATTACTAAGAAAAATTGAACCTACAATTTTAAAACAAAATACAAACTTTAGAGCATGTGTGTCACAAGAAAAAAGTATTTAAATAATGTTTTAAACAAATATGTCTAGCAAATTAAATAAACTAACTTGGTCATAAAATGTGGCAAAAGGTGGAGCAAGCATCAATTGGCTGACACCGACATGACATGGCGTATGTCAAGTCACCACGATGACACACCACTTATGTGGGTGCTGACTCACATCAAACTGAAGATGCATGTTATATGCCAGATAGCACATCAGTTCCCATCTCACCTCATTTTGGTGGGTTACCTCCCCTCCCCCTCCCCCCTCCCTTTAGGCTATCTTGGCCCTATTCAATTCCTTCTCATAAAAATATTTCTAAAACAATTTAGTTCATCAATATTTTTATTTATTCACACATGAAAGGTTAGGTTAAACTAGCTCAAACTAGTGGGATAATTCTAATTATAAACATTTTAGGTAAAGTGCACCAAAATACCAATACGAGGCTATCTTGGCCCTATTCAATTCCTTCTCATAAAAATATTTTTAAAACAATTTAGTTTATCAATATTTTTATTTATTCACACATGAAAGGTTAGGTTAAACTAGCTCAAACTAGTAGGATAGTTCTAATTATAAACATTTTAATTAAAGTGCACCAAAATATCAATATGAGCCTAAATATCTCTGATGTCATTGAGATAGCTTCCAGTTTTGATCAAAATGTGTGAGCCTACCTTAGGTAGTTTCATTAGAAGATGTATAAAGTGTTTTTAATTGGAAGAATAGCCCTAATTATTTCAAAGGCTTATGTGGATGAACATAAAATTGAGGTGTTCCGCAATTGTTACAAAATATGGCCAAACGTTTTCAAGTGAATTTGAAGTGCTACAAAACTGGCCACTTCTATTAACCAGCCCAGAGGGGGGCAGCAAATGTTTAAGTATTCCAGAAGTGATAATATGTAAGTGCCTCTCAGTGGGCGTCAATTGAAGTGTTAGTAAAATTATGGCACTGTTGTCAATTGTGCCCCATGGATATAACCAAATATATTACTATGGAATGTCTACCTACTGTTAGATCCATGGCTATGTGGCCTCTTTGAAACATACAGTGTCTGCCTACATCCAAAAAACAATAACCGCCCATATCACACACAAATGTGTGGACACTTTTAAATACTTTTAGTATCTGTTTAAGTCTCCCGGGAGTTTGAACGGTGTCATACCGCCAGATTTCCCCCTCTACATCAAATTATATTTTTTTCCTACGTACCCAACCAAACAGAGATCAAGTTGAAAAATCTGCAGATCGCCGTTAACTAAGACGAAATGAGATCTTCCCAGGGACATAGAAGGATATGGAATACCATACTGTACAAGGTTTTTTTAGAACCGCATCTTAATACCTTTTCAGGTTATACAGGTATTTAGTAATTTCACTAATGAGTTATGGATGAGGAAGGTTGAATTTAGAGGAAGTTTACTAGCATTTGCATGGAAGGAGAGTAGAAAACCAGTTTGTAAAAACCAACCTTATTACACCCAAATGAGATTTGAACCCCAATTTCCCTGTCATGGCAGTCTAGTCCAACACGAAAGTGACGCCTTAGAGCATATGGCCACCAAAGCAGTTCACAGAGGGTTTTATTAAGTTATTAGAGCAAAGAACATGTGCAAGTCATGGATCAAGGACGTTTATTATAATTCAAGCATTTAACCAGAATATAGAGCAAATTAGGAAATATTACTTAAACATTTTTGTTTTAAATGAAGAATATAAGTAGCCAAATTGACTCTGTTGTAAAATAGGTTAGTTTTCTTTATTTCTTTTAAGATAGAAAATTATTTTACAATATAGTTTTGTTATCATTAGAATTTTTTTTTTAATTTTCGTATGTGTGTAGATGGTCAAAAATTTTAATTTCTCATACCAGTAATAGGCGATACAAAATAATTAAAGAATCCTGCCAACAATGCGTTCTATTCCCAAAATGAATTAATTTAAACTGGGCTTATAAAATACATGATGGGTTTAGTGTATTATCATTTTAAGTTTAAATTTTAATACAATGTAATTGTATTGCATTGTGTTTACATTGTAGGCATTTGCGAGTTTTCTTAAGTTACCGTCATAAGGCTGTAGGCTACATGGGATAGGTTCATGGGTGCATTATTAGTTTTTTTAGCACCACATTTTAATATCTGCTTAAACACATGCTATACTAGTTCAGAGGTCGAAGTGTTTCTGGCAGTGCCTAAGAACAAGGTGGTAAAATCACGGTATTTTCTAAGCCAAAAAAACAATAATTGTAATAATTCCATGTGTTCATTATGATTTATAACAGTGTTTAGCACTGTTATTTTTGGTCATCATAAACCTTCCCAGAATAAGGTGTTCAGTATGTGAGGAATGTTACCTTTAGAAGCACCTTATCATATAATGTACTGTATTTTACTTACTATAGCAAAATAATTCAAAATGTAATACTATCATTATACACATAAGGAAAAGGCAAACCAATGATACTATAATTATATTTATGTGAAATTATTTTATTTTTACAACATTCCCACTACTTTAGTACAAATGTAAACATATGTTACTAGATGAACATGTGGTTTGATTCATGATCCTTTATGATATGATGTCATCTTATCATCAAATTGTTTATTCTAATTTATAAGTGAATGGAATGGTAGCAAGGCTAAATCAAGTCGGCAGAGTGATTACCATAATTAAGGTTTGGTTAAGCTATATTGGAAAGGAACCTAATGATATACCTACTTATGTAACTTAAATACATTATTTAGTCTTAAATTATACCTATATTATTATAGTGAAATATAGCTTTACGGAGATCTCTGAAGAACAGATTATTTTTTTATAACAAAAAAATAATAATTTCACTGGCAAACTAACATTGACTCTTACTGTGAAACAACTTCCCAATATCGAACGTAGACACTGCTAGACATACATATTTATGTATAAAAATCTCTTAGCAGTAGATAAAAATTGAAAACATCAATTAATTTATAGAAGTTGACTGAAGGAATGACAGGAATGCCATTGTCTCACGCAAAGTGTGAGCAGTATTGCTTTCCTCCTAATTTTCTAAAATAGCCTATGACTATGGTATTTATGTGCTTGTGCAAATACCTACTGTACTCACATTTTATTTTATTTGTATATTGACATTCATATAAATCAATCCGGACAGTAAAATATGTACAATATTTATTCATAAGTTCACGGACGTATTATAATATATCCTATGTATATAATACTGCACAATGCAGTGATTAGTGTGTTGTAGTTAATATCCAGAGAATAAGGCTTCATAGTAATTCAAATGTGTTCAAGCACTTTGATTATTTTATCAATATTTTTTATTTTCAAATAATGAGCACTTTGAGTAACGAAAAATTATTTTATCTCGGAAGATGCCCGCTGTTAAGAAATTCCAATGTAGTTTATTTTAATATTTGACTTCTGGTGCGTGTGTGTTTGCTCAGATATTTACAACATTCTCAGTTCATTTCTAATGTAACCTTGGTGAGTTTGCTGGATGTAAAATCTTTAGTAGATGTGCATTATGAGGGCGGGATTCTTTTTTTTTCTTCTTCTGTCAAAATGAAAAATTTAATACTCTGTAGTACTTAAACACACAACAACATAAGCACATTTCCAATGATAACAAAACAAATGTTGTGAAAAATTCTAAAGCATTAAAAATTTATAGAAAACTCAAACTCAATAGCTATTTTGAAGCATGGTCTTATATAGATCTATTCTACTAGGTTGACCTGATCCTTCAATTCCTTATAAGGAAATTATTCAAAAAATAATAGTTAATTGGAATTTTTATTTATTCTCACATAAAAGGTTAGGTTGAAATCAGTTTTTTGTTAAAAACATTATTAAAATTGAGTATAAAAAAAATCAAACACTTAAATATTTACTACAGAGCTAAGATTTTTGAAAATCTTTTCATGTGTGATTGTGGTGTGTGATCTTCTTCTAGTTGTTTTGTTAGAAGATGTTCAAAGTTTTATAATCAAGATAATCGAACAATAATTATTACTCATCAACAAGAATTATGTTTGAAACAAATTAAGTAAACTGTAGAATGTTATTTGTAAACGATTAATGCATATTAATAAATACATCAAAACACCATGGGGCTATAACCTAAGGTATCTGAACTGTTCTAGGAAAGATTAATTGACACAAGGAACTTTTTCTCAAAAATATTTGTTTATCAAAACATCAGTGGCGGCTCGTCACTTTAGAAGCTGGAGGGCGCAGCCTGTTTAATTCATAAATTATTTCTAAATAATATATTTAAAAGAAGACACAAATTTCGCAATATTTTTTGCTAAATATTCATTTAGTTAAACTCAAAAATTAATATCACAAACAACATGGAAAGATAAAAAAAAAGACTTCCTCCAAAGGACGTGGATGTGTTGTAGAAACTCGGCAGCTGTGTAATGTGCATACATATATAGGTTTGTATGTTTTCACTTTGTTCCATACAAAATTCATGACATGGCCTACCTAATGAATTCAATTCTCTTTTTTGATCAAGAGTTAATCTTGCAATACTCGTTGTCTTAAGCGCCTGGATTGAACTATTCATATTAAGCCTAGTTACAAAAAGTATTTAAACATATAACCCAAATAAACATTATCCTGAAATAACCCTACATAATATTATTATAAGCACACACGCCACACACATCCTCAAGATGCAGGAGCACGCAGGATGACTGACAAGAATTATTGCTGGTTCACGCTATACACATTTCACAAGCTTTCAACCTTAGGGTGCGTAAGGGAGTGCGCCTTCAAAAGAAGAAAAAGCAATGCTAGCTATAGCAGGAGGAGGACAACGGGTTAAGGGGAGGGAAGGTTTGGTCTTACTATGTCAGGCGCTGACCGTCGCGCGCCCGACTGCATGCCATTTGAAGATAAGAGGTGAAAAGGTGGGAAGGTTTGGTTTCCAATATCAGGCGCTGACCGCCTCGCGCCCAACCGCATGCCATTTTAAAAACATTGCCTGCTATTACTTAAACCAAAAACATATTTTTCTTGAAACTATTATGGTAAGATAAAATTGTCGTGAGAGTGCGAATAATAACTTTAAAAGGAACTGGGGATTCGTGGGGTTGGGGGCGCGCGCCTCCGCGCCTTAGGGACGAGCCGCCCCTGCAAAACATACAGTTATCATATTAGTATGGTTTTGGTGTTGCGAAGTATTAAGCTGTGCTGTGAATGGATTAGTCAATTTTATCGATATTTAAGTGATATTCGTTATTGGAAGTTATTTAAGGATGGGGAATGTTTTATATTGTTGGACTAAGGGTTGTGGAATGTTGAGAGATACTTCTTAAGATTGAAAGGTATCTGTAGATGGTTCAAAGTTTTACAAACTAAATTGGTTTTTGAACACATCGACAGGTTTATGTGGACTGACATTTAAGCAACAAATCAAATTAGGGTGTTCCGCACAATGCTACAAGATATGGTGGAACATTATTGGGTGAATTAGGTGAGTTTTCTAATATTTTTTTATCAAATTGTTTAGAATATTTTTTAAATATTTGTTTTGTTAACCTATAATCAGAAAGTTGCTTAAGTTGTGTGCATAAATACTAGAAGATATCAAATTTCTGATAATTTGACACAGAAAAGAAATAAACAATCACATCCTTGGCTCGTATTATTGCAAAAAGATTACTTATTTACCAGAAATTTGTTTATTGTGAAAAAGAGCAAAGTGTGGTCGCTGCGGAAGATTAGTGCATATTAAATGACTCTATAATATACTTAAAGCTTCGATCATACAATTTTACAGATTTCTTAACAATTTTAATTGTTCTTGTGTCACTTAGATGAATAGTTTTAAATAATTCACTATAAAGGCCACGACACGACTTCATATACATAGGTCTGTAGCCTGTGTTCCTGGCCCATAATAAATGCTACTAGCGATTACAGAGTCAATATCCGTAATCACGTGACTGTTTCAACCAATGGGATAGTAAGAGGCTAATTCCAATCAAAAAATTTGAAACAAAATCTTCTACATCAAGGAGCGAGCGTCAAGCAGTCAACGGATTATATAAGGATTAAAGAAACTAAAAACAACTTTGTTGAGAAAACCTCCAGTATCTACTAAAATGTAGGTTAAGTACAATCACAAGAAATATAATATTTATAGCTCAATTTTAACTATCAAACTTAAAATAAATAAGTGTTTGCAATAGCCTGAAAATGCAAAACAGATGTACTAGTACTTTGGATGAAAACAAAACAAGCACTTTTAATAATAGGGGTGTAGAAACTACAAAAGCAAACCCAATATTTTTGAAAGCTTGGGTGTTTAGATTTTTGAAAAATGTTTTAGAAATAGCTCTACGTGTTGCCATATCTTCATTTTGTATAGGTTTCCATAGTGAAGGCTCCTCTCACTGCCATTCGTTGTTTGTTTTTTTCAATGTGCATGTATATATTTACTCGGCTGTGATTGGTAATCCATATAAACTAGTCCATAGAAAGTTAAAGTTGAGCAACTTCTACGGAGTAAGGACTTATGGATAAGGACTTTGTTGCCATAACAATCTGATGTGGTAGTGATATCTTACAGACCACGGACCTACGGATACGAGTCTGTATCGGGGCCTTAACAAAGTTTTTATATCTTGAATTTTGTATCATTCCTCGTATTTTTGTGAGTGTAATGTTAGTATAAATTTTGTAATTTTCGGGTTTTATAAGAGAGAAAAAATCGTCTTAAACATATGGTTTTTAGTTTCAACCCTACTCAGATCATAGACTATTCAAGATTTTTATGAACACATTTTTTGTAGAGATTTATGACTTTATAATATCTATAAGCTACTTAAAACAAAATTGAATACCTTTAGGAAACTGTAAATCTGCAGCATCTTCTTCTATGAGATCTGTTGGAGTCATATTTGACATTTTCCTATTTAACACCAAAACATTAAGGTTTACACCAAATTTTTTTTAACAGATTGTAAATAACACAAGAGCACAGATAGCATGAGAGACCACATTACATTAAAGTGATTACACAAAGCACACTATCGGCTATGTGCGCCAATACTGGTGGCGCGACTCATGATGACTTCGTATTTCATAAGTTCTTGGAGGTAAAACCTGGCACGCGTGAAGAGCTCGTAACTAAACACATCAAACTGTGAAAAGTATTTGTGTTAGAGGAATGAGTTTCATATCAAAATAAAGTTCAGTTCATGATGATCATTCCGTACAATTATACTACCCATCTATTTCAATTAGGAAAATACTTTTACATAGAGAGAAAATATGTCTGCAAATAAAGCCTCATATTTTTTTCATTATAAAACCATTTTTAAAAAAACTAATTGGAATTTTGGAATTTTAATAATATCCTCATGTCTCGTTAATTTTTTTATAACGAATTCTGAAAAAACTACAGTGATTGTCCAAATAGTTTACGAGAAACGGTGAGTTATATTTTAGGATTTTCAAGTGTTTGATCGTGGTAGGTGTTATGATTGTTAGGAATGTTAGGAAATGTGTTGAGAAGTTATTGGCTATACCGGGTCATACAACGCAGTCGTGAAGGTATGGGTATTATGAGTAAGGAACGTGAAGTTAAAAAGTATTTGTTTACAGAATAACAAATAGGAATATATCACTATTTAATATAGTTCTTGTATCTTGTATAATGTAATTTTGAGTCAGTGTTAAGAACAAATCAGTAGCAACGAGGTGTGAAAAGAATTCACCTACATGTTGTTTTATTGTGTTTCGGTTGGGCGTTTTTCTAGAGAACGAAATTATCTTTAATGGTGGATAGGGAGGAAGGTGCTTCTGTTCGTGTTAGTGAATCAATTCCCAAGTTTAATATTGAACCTTTCGATCCATCTAAGTCCAACTGGAAAGTTAACTTAAAAAGATTAAAAATAAGCTTAGGATTTACAATGTACCAGAAGATAAGCAGACTTTATATTTATTAGACGCCATTGGTGAACAGGCATATGAAAGGTTATGGGATCTGTGTGAGACAAGTTAACCAGAGTCTAACACATTGAAACAACTTGCAAATATTTTGACTACATTTTTTCAGCTATAACCGAATCCACTGGCAAAAAGGGTTTTGTTTCAAAACATGGTGCCAAATGAAGGGGAATTACCAGCCGATTTTGCATCTGAATTTAAAAAAACTTACGTGTTATTGTAAATTTCCAACAATTGGTTCAGTGACGCCCTTTGTACTCAATGTGTGCATGGATTGCGTTCTCAAGATCTGAAGTTGAAACTAATGGAGCTTCCCACAGTTAATTTTGGGTCTGCCGTTGAGTATGCTAGTTCTTACTCTAGTTTACGTCTTTCGGTCTCACAAGAGGATATTTGTATCACAAATGTCAATGTATTTCAGAATAAAGTTCAAAAACAAAGACTACTTAAATTCAATAAAGAAAAAATACATTACATACATTGTACTTTTACAAATCATGATTCTGCTAACTATTGGTATCGAAACGCTTCTTGCCGTATTTGCGGGGTTAAAGGCCTTACTAGTCCTGCAGGTGAAAAGAAGGCTACTGGTAACACAAGAAGTACTTATCCAGATAAGAAATTGTGTTACTCTAAAAGGAATTGGGCTTTATATCGGGATGGTCCGAGGATCAACCATCTGATGAAGAAAGTATCAATTTAAATGAAACTTGTTGCGTGTTCTCTGATATTTTTCATATTAAAATTTCAATGAAGTCTAATAAAACCATGGTACAACTAGCAGTGGAGGGGGTAAATATTGCTTTCCAAATTGATACCAGGGCACATGTAACATTAATAAATGAAACCATCTTTAAGAGCAAGTTTCAAAATAAAGAAATTTTACCCACTACATTAAAATTGCTTACCTACACCGGCGCACACATACCATTGTTGGGTAAAACTAAAGTTCTAGTTAATGGAAACCTATTGGATTTACACTTAGCAGAGGAGGATTTTGTACCATAGTGGGGCTTGAGGAGTTACGAACCCTTAAGTTAAATTTATCAGAACTTTTAGGAACTGTAAGCGTGATCGATAAGTCTCTGAAAACTCCCGACAAAAATTAAAATCTACAGGATCTCTTAGTACAATTTGAGAATGTTTTAAGTAAAGGAGTAGGAAAAGTCAAAGGAATGGTGGCTCAAATCCTACTAAACCTGACTCTGTTCCAGGGTACAGGAGACATCAAAATGTGGCATACTCTCTTGTTTCTAAGATGGAAGCAGAATTGGCTCGCTTGGAAAAAAAAGAGTTATTTTATCCAAAGTTACCCATGCAGACCACGCTACTGCGGTGGTTCCTGTAATGAAGATCGACGGAACAATAAGGATTTGTGGTAATTTTTAGACATCCATCAACCCTCAACTCATCATCGAAGACTACCCCATTCCGAACAACGAAGGTATTCTTGCAAATATAGGAAAGTGTTCCTTTTTAAAAAAATTAAATATTAGCCAGGCTTTCAATCATATTGAATTTAAGGTGTATGATCGCAAGTACTTAACAATTAACACTATAAAAGTTCTCTATCAGTATACTAGACTTGTATTTGGCATTACTACTGCTCCATCCACATGGCAAAGAACAATTTAGGTGATTTTGAGAGATATTAAAGAAGTTCAAGTCATTTATGATTACATCTGTGTTAGCTTTTAAACTGAATTTCAACATTATCAGTTGCTCAAGTCGGTGTTTCAGAGGCTGGAAGATTATAACATCGGAGTTGATGTGGACAAGTGTACCTTCCTAAAACCCTCCATTAAGTACTGTGAATTTATCATAAGCAGGGAGGGTATCCACAAATACCCTGAAAAGGTGGACACAATTTTGAAAATAAAACCACCAACTTCAGTAACAGAATAAAATCTTTTCGGGGGCAGTAAATTTCAATGGTAAATTTGTACCAAACCACAGTACTTTAACCCATCCCCTTTACAATCTTTTAAGTCAATAGTGGATTTTAATTTCAATGAAGTTTGTGTCAAATATTTTGAACAAATTAAGTAAAACATGGCATCTGACAAGATACTTAACCACTTTGACCCGAAGAAAAAAATATCCTCTCTACTGATGCCAGTGCTTACGGTTTAGGGGCAGTATTGTCCCATCACATGAGTGATGGCACTGAAAGGCCAATCGCCTTTGCTAGTAGGATTTGAGCCCGGGGAACAAAAGTGGAATCAAGTAGAAAAAGAAGCATGTGCCGTTATATTTGGGTAAAAAAGTTTTTTGCCTATCTCTTTGGCCGTCAATTCGTCTTAATAACGGACCATCGTCCATTACTCTCCACCTTTGGGTCATCAAAGTGTACCATCACCCCACCCTACCCTTGGTGATGGGATAATTTAGGTGTAACAATACATACATAAATCTAAATATATAAGAAATAAAAATATGAGGATAAGTTTAGATAACAATGATTTAATGAACGTGCAACTGCACATGCTACATAAAACATCTTAGGTACACAATCTCAATGAGTACGGTCTATAGCCTTGACTGTGTCAAGCAAGATATTTGGCTAGGCAAAGAACAAAGTTTTAAAGGCGTGAAGTGCATGAAGGTCAAACTTGACCTCATTAGGAGGTTAAGAACAATCCGTTAGCTCAACCTGTTAGCAGGGTACAAGGTACAGACTTACGTATCGTGGTATGGGGGAGATTCAAGTTCTGTTTCCTAGAGCGACAACGATACTACAGCAAAGGAAAATCCACAGAGGAAAAGCAAGATGAAAATTAATGGTAAAATAATTAAGTTTAATAACGGTGCGAGATGGACGGAAGCGGCCCACAGGTTGAACACCCCGACAGGAGTTCACCATAAACAGAAAAATTATATATATATATATATATATATATATATATTACCGTGGGCCGTGCCAGAGGGGCAGAGGCGGCCCACAGGTTGACTACCCCAACTGGAGTTCAATATAAACAGATATACCTAACTAGGCATCATTCCAAGGCCCTCTAATTATCAGAACTATCGTTTCCCCAACAAGCTACCACTGAAAGAGGTAAATGGTCATACAGGTTATGACGTGGGATACACTCTCATTTTACGCCGCTGGCCCGAGGACTCAGTAGGGAGCTTGCGTGAAGCGCAAGATCATAATATTTAAACTAAACTAATGGCAATAGACTTTACATAATAAAGTCGGCCGATCCTCAGAATAAATATACCCTAAACATCTAATCATAAGTATTCCTTAAACACCTAATAACTATTATTTTCTAAAAACCTAACAATTATCCCTAGGCCTAGACAAGACGTAGGTTAGTCTCTATTCCTCCTTTGAACTATAGCCGCCCATGTTACTTCCTCCGGTCGAGCTGACCCCTCGTCGTGAACAGTATGGCCACCATTGTGCAGATGCTTAGTTATTTCGATGTGCGATATCCTTCTCGTAGACTATCGGCGATAGCAATCATATCGTTGCCAAGCTATCCCTGGAGTTATATAGTGGTAGAAGCGAAGCATGCTGGGATGAAAGAAAGTGAAGGGTGTGGGGCGACACTCTATGAAGTTCTGGAGGGTCAGCTCCGCTTAGTGTACTGGCTAAGAGCCGCCTTCAGTCTTTCCAGAAACTCTGACCAGTCGAGTGCAATATTATTGAGTGCCACGGTCCCGTTACTATTCCAATGGCGTCTCATCCGATGGGGCCGGGATCTTCCCATGAAGTCACCACGATGTTGGTATGTAACACAGTTTGTTATGTATTACAGGACTCGTATGTAGATAATATGTGTGTTTATTTACCCATGTTTAGTTGCTTCAAATTTTTTTTATATCCCAAAAAGGGGCCGGACAGATTTAGCCTGTTACAGGTAGTTAGACGATTCCGAAAGGCTGCCCGATCCCTGAGGGCTAGCCAGCGTTGACGTTGTGTTTCCTGATCGCAGGTCCGTGGTGGTAGTTTCCCAGACGATGTCGATAAGTTATGCCGCTCCAGCAGCTGGTTTTAATTTTAAACTCACAATTTTTTTTAATAATATGTATTTTTGTGTGAGTGTTATTGCCATTATGAATTATGTTTGGTTATAAATTTGCCTTGAAAAAGTAATTGGTGCCCGCTGCACTATCGTTAGTTTTGAATGTGCTCTAAGGTAAAAAAAAGTTTGGGACCTCTGCTCTAAGTTCTTTGGCGTCCCTGAGTAAAATTTCTTTATTTGGAAACTTGCTCTTAAAGATGGTTTCATTTATTAATGTTACGTGTGCCCTGGTATCAATTTGGAAAGCAATATTTACCTCCTCCACTGTTTCCATAGCAACGAATTCTATCACTTCCATTCTTTCTTTATTTCAAGGTTCATATGTATATTTACTTGGCTGTGATTGGTAGTCCGTATAAACGAGTCCGTAGAAAGTTTAAAGTTGGGCAACTTCTACGGAGTAAGGACTTACGGATAAGGACTTTGTGGCCAGAGCAATTTGATAATGTATCATCGATTTCTTACAGACCACGGACCTACGGATACGGAGTCTGTGTCAGGGCCTTTTACCATCACACGATTTAAAGTGAGATCACAGATCTCTAAAAACACAAATAATAACTAAAAATGTTCATATCATAATAAGAAATTTCACATAAAATGTTCCTATATATTCATACATTAGGGATACCAGAGTAAATCAAACATTTCCAAACCAAAATATTAGGTGAATGAAATGTTTACTTACTAATCGATGCTTAATTAACTTAACTTATACTAGACCATCAAACTAAAAAAATAATCTTAGATGGTACAAATATTTCTTTAATTTAATTTATGTAATGATTTTTGTTGGTTTTTGCAATAAAAAGGCACTTTTGGTTTCACAATTATTAGAGTTTATTCAAAACGTTGTTTAGCGATAGGAAGCGATACATTTTTTTTTATTTATTTATTGCGTATGGTTGTTTACTTACAGTTGCCTTAGGGATTTTGATTTAACCATTGTTGGGGTGCTGCGTTAGCAAAGGATGAGAGATAAAAATTAAAAGTTATCAAATAATATAAAAAGATGTTAAAATACATCAACACTCTCCCTTATTTTATAACTTGTAAACTCCCATTTTGTTACATAAAAATTTAAAATGAACTGAAAACAATGGTTTTGTAAAAATGTCCGCGAGCTGATTTTGAGTGTCAACTTTTAAAATGTTGATTTCCCCATCGGTGACCAATTCGCGAACAAAGAAGTGTCTGATCCGAATGTGTTTTGTTCTTCGATGAAACTCAGGATTTTGTGCAAGCCGGATGGCTGCTTCGTTGTCAACTTGCAGAGTAGGTGTCGACTTCAGATGGCCAAGTTCGCTCAGAAGCCGCTTGGTCCACAGCATCTCTCTCGCAGCTTCACTGGCAGCTACGATTTCAGCTTCGGTTGTGGATATGGCAACAGAGGCTTGTCGCTGACTCATCCACGAAATAGGTGCCCCAGAGTACCGGCAGAGCACTCCTGAGGTAGAGCGTCCTGTAGTTAGGCAGCCACCATGATCTGCATCGCTGAAACAATCAAATACACCTTTTTCCAGGTTGGATTTGTAGATCAGTCCGTAGTCTGTCGTTCCTTTCAGATACCGCAGAATCCTTTTTACTTTCTGAACATCACGGTTGGTTGGATTTTCGAGGTTTCTGGACACCACGCTGACAGCATATGCGATGTCTGGTCGTGTGCCGCACATCAAGAACATAAGTGCTCCAACAGCTTGTCTGTAGGGGAAGTCAGGATTTGGAGGACTTTCTTCTGCATCGTTGTCCTTGATAATTGGAGTAGATACAGTTTTGCAGTTGGTCATTTCAAATCTCTCGAGTATGGTCTCCGTGTAGTGTTTCTGGCTCACACTAATTGATCCGTCCTTTTCTCGGCTGATTTCCAATCCTAGAAAATAAGACGCCGGCATGGAGGTGATTTTGAACTCCTTTTTCAGATCGTTGATGAACTTCTGAAGTTCTTGCTCATCTTCAGCTGCAATCAGTCCGTCGTCAACGTAAAGAACGAAAAACATCTTCTTCTGTCCTTTTCGTCTCACGAACAGACAGGGATCCGCTTTACTTCGCTTGAATCCCAAGCTGACGATGTAGTTGCTGAACTTTTTGTTCCAGCATCGAGGAGCTTGCTTCAGTCCATATAAGCTTTTCTTCAGGCAGCAAACCCGGTTGGATCCATCACTATGTCCTTCAGGTTGCTGCATGTAGATGGTTTCCTGGAGGTCACCATAGAGGAATGCTGTTGAGACGTCAATTTGTGCTAGTCTCATCTTCTCGTTGGCAGCAACACTGAGTAAAGTTCTTATAGTTGATGTTCTTGCAACTGGACTGAAGGTTTGATCGTAGTCCACTCCTTTCCGCTGTGAAAAGCCTTTGATGACCAGTCTGGCTTTGTATTTATCAATCGATCCATCGGCGTTGGTTTTGATCCGGTAGACCCATTTATTCGAGATTGCTCTTTTTCCTGGGGTAGATCAACCAGTTCCCAAGTCTTGTTCTCTTCAAGAGCTTTCATCTCACGACTCATAGCTTCTTTCCAACGATCTTGCTGATCCGATCGCATGGCTTCTTTGTAGGATCCAGGTTCCTGAAGAGGCTAGAGAGAAGCATCACGAAGTCCTGATATTTCTCTGGAGGTTTGAGCGACGAACGATTACGAAGGCGCTTGACGATGGCTTCTTCATCTGGACTTGGAGCACTATCTGGAACTTGTTCATCTAGACCTTCTTCTTCATCAACAGTACTCATATCCCAGAATTCATCATCATTTTCTTCGCTTTGCGTTTTGTCATCATCTTCTTGACTTTCTTCAGAAGTTGAATCCACTGGTTCAGCAGCAGAGTCGAGACTTTCCGGAAGATAGTTGTCGATTTTATGCTCTAGCACCTTTTCCTCGAAGATGACATCTCTTGATCTGATGAGTCTTCCTTCCTCTTCACAGAAGATCCTGTAGCCGTCGTCTTTGTCGTATCCGATGAGAATTCCTTTGATTGCTTTTGGATCCATCTTCTTCCTTTGTTGTTTTGGAATGTGTGGATAGCAGGTAGATCCGATCACCCGAAGATGTTTCAGACCTGGTTTACTGCCATGCCACAACTCGTAGGGAGATTTTCCATCAACTCGGGAAGGTCCTGTCCTGTTGAGAACATAGGCTGCTGTGTTGATCATCTCGGCCCAAAGCATCTGAGGCAGCTTTCCATGAGCATACATCATTGCTCGAGCAGTTTCAACCACGGTGCGGTTCTCTCTTTCACTGGAGCCATTCTGCTCTGGAGTGTAGGGCATCGTAATGCGTTGAACAATTCCTTCCTTTTGTAGGATTTTTCTGACATGCTTGTTGTCAAATTCCTTGCCACCGTCGCTTAGCAGCTCTTTGATGTTGTGTCCAAGAGTCTTGACTTCCGCAACGAATTGAGCCAACTTCTCTGCAACTTCGGACTTCTCTTTCAAAAAGTAGATGGTCCTGAACTTTGTGTAGTCATCCTTGAAGAGGACGAAGTACAAGTATCCTGACATGGACTCTTTGAATGGACCGCAAACATCTGTGTGGATCCGCTCTCCCGGTTCCGTTGTCTTAGACCTCGTACCGAAAGGCAGACGATGAGCTTTGCCATAGACGCAGCCTTCACAAAGTTCACTGTCCAAGTTGACATGAATTCCCAGCTTGTCCAGAAGGGATTTCACGTGTCGCTTGTTCTGATGTCCGAATCGTTCATGGTAAAGTTGGAGAAGATTGTTTGCTTCTGTTGCGTTGACTTCATTGGATGGAATGTCGTTCACGTTCTTCACGTTCAGCCTGTAGAGTCCACCAAACCGCTCACGAACTCCAGTCAGTTTCACTTCGCCGTTGACGATGAAGTTGCAAACCTCTGGAGACGAGATGAACCTGCTTTCCTTGTTCTTATCCTGCGCTGCAAGGACTGAGAATAGATTTCTCTGGATCCCGGGAACACACCATACATCAGCCAACGTGAGCTTGTGCATCTTGCCGTTGACTTCTGCTTCGATGTCAATGTCGCCTTTACCAATAGCCGCAACCTTCACGCCATTCGCTGTGATCACTGTGTGGTTTGTAGAAAAAGACTCGAACGTCCTAAAATATTTTTGTTATTAGAAACATGACTTGTTGCTCCATTATCTACATACCAGAACTTGGAGTTGCACTCCAAGTTCATCACAGTCGAGGCTACCGTAGTCAGGATCATATTTGCACCCTTTTCCGGATTTTCCGAGTTGCTGGCTTTGTTGCCAAGTGCTTCATCCGCGATTCGCTTCCTGCATACCTTTGCTAGGTGATTTTTCTTCTTGCAGTAGGTGCAAAATTTCTTTTTGTCACCCTTTTGCTGATTCTTGTGCGAGTTGTTTGGCTGCTTTGACGAATTAACATAGAGGGCTTCTTGTTGAGATGACTCTTGTTTGCCTTTCAGTGCATTCTCGTAGGCACACAGCTGGTTCGTCAAATTGTCGATTGTCCTGTCAGCTTTTGACATCAGCATCCAGCTCGACTTGAATGAAAAGTAATCTTCAGGCAACGTACCTAAAATTTTACAGATCATAAATAAATCTGGCAAATTTGAGGTTAGCTCGGCGTCGTTACTCATTTCCTGCTTTAGTTCGCTCCACAAATTCTTTAATTTTGAGACATGCGTAGCGATATCATCTTCAACGGCTTTTTCATAACTAAAGAACTTAAGGCATAAATTGTAAACCTTGTCTTCGGAGACGCCGTCGAAGAGTTTGTGCAGTTCGAGCCACACCTCCCGGGCTGACTTGAGACGCATTATTTTCTGAAGTGTCTCTTCCGTCATATTTGCGGTTAAAACGATCAACGCATGGCTGTCTGCCTTATTAAAAGCGTCGAGCGATGTCTGGTACTCCGCTCTTTGTGCCGCGGTCGCTTCATCAGACAACGCCCTTGGTTTGACTAACCTGCCTTCAATTACGTCTGTCGCTCCGGGGATACCTCGTAAACAAATGCTCAGTTTGTATCGCCATGTATTCCAGTTTCCTTTTCCTTCCAGAAGTCCAACGTTGATAATCTTCGTCGAGTCCATTGTGAGCGTGGCGGCGTCGTCCTAACCTCAAAATGTCTCGTCGGATTTTCTCCAAAAATATCGCACCAAGTGAATTTATTTTAACAAAATCAATCACGCACTAATGTCGTTACGTGCCTGGGCCCATAACCTGTTGGTTTTTGCAATAAAAAGGCACTTTTGGTTTCACAATTATTAGAGTTTATTCAAAACGTTGTTTAGCGATAGGAAGCGATACATTTTTAGTTTATTTAGTGCGTATGGTTGTTTACTTACAGTTGCCTTAGGGATTTTGATTTAACCATTGTTGGGGTGCTGCGTTAGCAAAGGATGAGAGATAAAAATTAAAAGTTATCAAATAATATAAAAAGATGTTAAAATACATCAACAGAATATATATTTGGGTCACTGTCCGATATTGATGCTATTGGAACGACATTATTATAACCTCTATTTTCTGACGTTGCGGCATCTATTTCAATATAAGCAGTAATGGCACCAACATTTTTTGGCTTCTTGCTAGGTATTTCCGCGTCTAGCCACTGCTGCGAATGTACATTTTCTAAATGAACACGAAGATTGCTTGTATTGCCAGAAGTTTTTAGGTTCTTATTACATATCTTGCATACAGCTTCTTTGTCACTTATTTTGTTGAAATAGTTTCAAATTTGGCTTTTCAATTTATTGGGTGGCATTGTGATATGTAAATAAATATAACACAATTTAAGATTTTAACTTTAGGATAAATGAAGTTAATTATGAAATAAATATAGTTTAAAAAGTAACTAAAACAATGATGCACAATCATAATATATTAATCAAGGCATTATTTGACATAAAAAATGACTACATTATATTAATTAAGTTACATAAGTTGAAATAGAAGCTACATTTAGTCAAAAGTTTCATTAATAAAATTTGACACACTAGTAGCCTATATATTTTACCCCAAATAATTGGTATTTTTTATGCTAGCATCTCTATTTTCCTATACAAACACAACATAGATGTGTACAAAGTGTCATGGCACCATGGGGTGCATGAGCTAGCAAGAAATTAGTAGGTAGGTAAATCGTTGATAAACGTACTGGCCGAAGCGCGTAACTCATTTGAAATATATAATAATAATAAATATATTATAAACATAACACTTTACTCACATATATCACTACTAACACTCCTGAATTTAAGAAACCACTCAAAACCGCGAACCAAGCACTTTTTGGTTAGGTACGCAAGGTGTCAAATCAACGCGTGTTGACAGCAAAACATCCACAAAAGGAATGAAGAATGATTGAACGATGTCGATGTTTAGTCATTTTGTCATCGGTGTATCGCTCATCTAAACATCGATGTTAATGTCGATGTTTATGAACGATACATCGATGTTTGAATGCAAATATCGATGTATTGTTTAGATACCTAATGTGTAAGGGGTTAGGACAGAGGTAGTCTGAAAGTAAATAGAAATTGACATTTTAAAATCAACTAAGGCAAAATGGATATAACACTATTAAAATCAATAATGTTAATTAAGCTTTTCATAACGGTTTCGGCTACAACACATTGGGTTGTGACAGAAAATGGTCGAATTCAACCTCAGGTGTGTAAAGTCATTGTATTAGGTATTAAAATTAAAAACATTTCTCGTATCAATAGTTTTTAATTTCAACATTTCACTTTCCTGTAACTTCCTCCAATCTTGTTTCTACTCTATGGGAATTGAATTTACTCGACTGCGCTCTGCGTTTTTTTTATAAATTAAAAAAAAAATTAATTTTACAGCAAAACATTCCGTCCTAACCAACCTAACAACCTTTTGGTCAATAAAATAGGTAATATGTCAAAAAAAATCCTAATTAGTTATACCTAACCTAACTTTCATGTAACAAAACTATATACATTTCCGTTTTAAATTACAAAACACCTCAGACTAGCACTTAATCCCCATGTGACTAATAAAAAATGCTTCTATTTCTAATTTTTAATGATATTTGTGGATCACTCTAAACATTTGAACACTACTATTATTTTTCCAGCTTGACTCTGCATTTCACATGCGTCGTCCATATGACTTGCTTGCGCTCTTGGACCAGGAGGAAAGAGTACGTAAAATAGAACGTATGTTAAAAGATCTGGTTGCTCAGAAAGAAATCATAGACAAACATTGGGCGAGCTTGGAAGGTAGCCCAGACTTGAAGACTCGACTCTACTTACAAGATGAGGACTGTGCCCGTGCAGCGAAACCACTCACCAATAATGATTTGTATCCCAATTTGTCAGGGGAGTTTTTTGAGTGGGTCAGGTGAGTTCATTTGGTGTAACCTTGCACCATATTTTTGAAAAAATGTTTTTAAAATCGGGGATTTATGTATGCTCCACTCTAAGGCCAGTACTGACTATAAGTATCTTAATGACTTAGGCTTGAATTTTAAATAGGATAGGAGACTGACTTGAATAAAAAAAAATCTCATTGCAGTCGGCCAGAATAAAAAACCTACTATCTTTGGGTTTAAATAATGTGTTATACATACCTAACTTTACCAATTCTTTGTTTATTAATAAATACTTGCTATTTATTACAAATTTAATTGTATATGCATTTGAAACTAAAACTCTCATTAATATTAATTACTTTTTAGCTATGATTTAAAATAAATAAGATACAAATAGAAACATTGGACAGGCTGACCAAATCCCAACCAGTAACTTTTTTTTTCTCAGACAAATGATTGCGTATTGTTTTTTTTAGTACACTTTCTGTCACTAATTACCACAGGTAGCCTAGTTCCAACACCAAAGCTGTAGGGTCTAGGTGTCAGTGGAAAACATAATGAAATGATTCAACTCTTTGGAATTGTTTATTTACTCCTAATTCATGTGAGCTCACATAATATTGTAATGAGTTTGTTAATTTTTAACACATAAACACCATGAGGCCCTGTAAAAGGTTAAAACTATTACCACCAGATCTAATAAGCTCTAATAATTTGTAGCAGATATAAACTCATTGCGATATCACAAGCAGGAGATGCCCAATTCTCATCAAAATTGCTCCAGCAAACAAGGCAACTTGACTTTGAAGACCAACACACACACATCTAACATCTGAGTCAGACGATGAGTAAATGAGAGAGGCTTCATTCCAGATGATACCAACAGTCATCATCTAGCGCTAGTGGTCGGGTGGTGTGATGTCTGGTGACTACCACCCCCTCTTCGTACTTGGAAAAAACCTTGCCAGATTAGTCCCACTGGTATAAATAGACCTATCCTCAGTTCACGTCTATCTATTCTAATGTAACCACTTGTCGGAGGAACTGCTTGAAGATATTCACGAGCATCTGTTAGGACGGTGTACTGAAGACTGCGATAGTAGAGGTGTCTTTGTCGCCTCCTCACCTCAGAGCAAACCACGGCAGATACTATAAGTATTGAGGGATGTTGTTATATTTTGTTGATCTCTACTATTCTAAATCTACATGACTTAGTTTTTGGTATGTCAAAGCTTTAGAGTCTAGGTGTCGGTGAAAAACATAATTAAATGATTCAATTCTTTGGAATTGTTTATTTAGTCCTAATTCATGTGAGCTTACAAAATATTAAACTATTCAATTTTTAACATATTTAGGTGTAAGCTTGCTTTATAACTAACACTTTACTTTAGATATTAAATTTACTATAAACTAATTAACTTATTTAGTTAATAATGATTCGACTCGCCTCGGTGGCGTAGTTGGCTAATGCGCTTGTCGTGTTGAGCTCGACTGTTGAGGACGGGGAGATCGAGGTTCGAATCTCGGTTGGGTGAACTGGGGGTGGTTTTTCCTAAATGGTTTTCCACTCTCCCTCCACACGAATGCGGGTTCACTTCCTCTGATTCAACCTTCCCAATTCCTAATCCATTAGTGTAATTAGTACTTAAAGCGTATAACCCGAACGGGTAGTAAGACGCGGTGCTAAATATTAAATTAATAATGATTCAATAAGAAACCTTTGTTTATGAATTTTCTGCTTTAAAATAGCCTATACCACAACGGTAAAGTGAGAAGGAGTAACCTAGTTGGCTCCCATGAAGGATGTATGAAGGGTGGTTAGCGTCACGCCTCACTCTTTAAATGATTGGCACGCCAAAGTGGCACATATGATATTAAAAAAACAACTAATGGCATCTGGCTGCAATGAAAGCTATATTGACTGAGTGGCTGCCGCATGTTAGCAAAGTAAATTGGCTTAAAACATTCATATAGTTGATTTATGTTGACTTTGTCTTTTTATGACTAGAAAATTTACCAAAAAATACATTGGCTGTATCCAAATAGTCCAAGACTCCCAAGTCGGACCTGTGAGTTTTAGACTTGATGCAGTCTTGACTATTTATTTTACACTTCTCACACTGCTCATAGTGAAGACTGCATCAAATTATTCGAACGGCAAAAACCTTATTTAAAATGTCGGCAAACGTAAGTCAGTGCTCTAGCAGACGAAACAATAATACTAAAACAATTGCCAGTCAAACACTGCGAGAACAGCACATGGCTGGTAGCCTTCGTATCCATGGTAACCAAGACCTCGAGAAGACTGTATAGGTATCCTTCACGACTATTCGGACAGATTTACACTTGGTCACGTGATTGTATGTCTAATACTATACATTTATTAGCTTTTAGGTATTCACTTATGGAATAGTAGAATAACTGAATACAATAATTAATTAATACCACCCAGAACTGAACCAGGATCACTTAGACCTGTATTCGACTACAATGGTATATACACTCGGCTACAGGGATGGATCTACAGTCTTAAATAATTTGATGTGACATAAAATATAATTTGTGAACAAGTTAAAATAACATCCATATCATTCAATTGTATCTTGCAGGATGGAATCCTTCTTACCATCAAATATACCTGAGGATTTTACTGTGGAACCAGATTGCAACAATGTCAGTACACTGGAGTTCAGCATGCATACATTCGAGCATCTTTACGTATGTACTCAACAAAGAGACTTATTTTAACATGTCCAGCAGGGGCGTAGCCAAGATCTTTTTTTGGGGGAGTTTAAAGGGGGTAGGGTTGGATATGAAATCAAATTTCTACAAATAGATACAAACATTTAGGTTTTGAGTAGAGATAGGCCATTCGAATCTTCGAATCCTTGACTCCATCGAATCCTGACAATTATTCAAGATTCAAGGATTCGGTGTTTTACTGGATTCGATGGTCAAATCTTTCACCTCATAAACAAAGCATAATTATTTTGAATTAATAAATTAGGCCTACTTCAAAAGCTCAACTTAATCCGTAATCATTATTTTGTCGGACAAAAGAGATAAGCATGAATAAAAGCTTTTTTTTTCTTTTTTTTTTTTTCAATAATATTTGTTAAGTGTAGAAAATCTAACGTGCCTAATACCTTACCCTTCCAGCTCAATGGGAAACTTGGACTCGACCATTATAGCACATGCTCACTTCTGAAATTTTCACCTCACGAACAATCTTGTAAATATTTTAATGAAAACATTAAAACGCTTCAAAGACTGAAACTCAAAACTAGAATTACAAATAAACTCAAAATAAATAAAACAAATCACAGCTTTTTTTTTTTTTAGAGAGAAATAAGAACACATTACACACAATACAAAGTCAGCCGCCATGACTTATATGTTTACTAGCTGGAGTGATGATTAAATAAACACGACTGTTAATTCTTACTGCCCGACTGGTTTTAATTATCTACAACTATGCAAAGAAACCCAATTTATTTCATACTATCCTTAAGTTAGATATTCTTTTGGGTGTCATGAAAAATAAATACTGTCAATAGTAGACACCGATAAAACTGTTTATTTATGCCTATCGGCCCACGTATTGTATATCGATTGCTTGTTTAAAATCTATTCAGGTAATCTGATCACTTAGTAAGTGCTATTGAGTTTTAAGAATCAAATAACAACTTGTTAATTCATAATTTGTTTATAAATTGATATTAACTAGAGTTCATTATTTAAATTTTTTTTTATCAAAGTACTTGTAAAGATATTTAAACATAGTCCTGCCTAATAAAATGGGAATGAACATATTACAAGAGTCTAAAATATGTTTGTGTTTTAAATAGAATATATTCTCAGAAATCAATACATCACAAGAATCAAATATATTTCTTGTTTTCTACTCAAAGGTAGATAATAGATATAAAAGAAAATAATAATAATACATACACATTATTAAATTCACTATTTCCAATGCATGTTTAGTTGTTAAGCATGTTGTTTTAGTCTTTTTTTTTTAAATCTGTTAGTATTTTTATTTTTGCTTTCTTATTAAAATAAATTATCTTTCAATGATGATTAAAGTTGATCAAAAGGTAACCATAGCTGTATCTGAATAGTCCAAAGCTCCCTAGTTGGATCCTTGAGTTTTAGACTAGATGCAGTCTTGATGATTTTACACATCTCACGCTGTTCATAGGGAAGACTGCATCAACCTATTCAAATGGTAACAACCATATTTAAAATGGTAGAAAACAGAAGTCGGTGCTTTAGCAGATGAAACAATACTAAAACAATTGCCATTCAAACATCGCAACCGACACCACGAGAACAGCGCATGGCTGGTAGCCTTTGTTATCCATGGTTACCAAGACCTCGATAAGACTGCATAGGTATCGTTCGTGACTATTCAGACAGATCTACACTTGGTCATGTGATTGGCAATGCAGCTATAAAGGTTACGAGCCAAGGCGACGCCGGATAAGTAGACTATTCAGATACAGCCTAGGCCTAATCTGTTTGTTTATTTCACATGTTTTTTTAGAAACTTAATTCATTTGATCAATAATTTTAAAAATAACTAAAAGATACTAAAATTTTGATTGATTTGATTTTTAAACAATAATATGAGTCTAGATTGTTTAATTTGGCTGGATTTTAACCAGTATTTTGCGAGGGGTGGTTGGGGGTTGATTAAAATGGAAAGCATGATTGAAATAAATCTTAATTTACAGTTGAGGCCTATATTGTGTTAATGTAGGTCTATTTGTAAATTATAAAAATTTCTAACAATTTGCTAGGATTCGGATTCTAGATTAGAAAATAAAATGTAGATTTGAATTCAAGAAATAGTGGATTCTACCCATCACTAGTTTTGAGTTTACCTAAGAATAAATTTAAGATTTTATTTTTTATCTCCTGTTGCAGATTTAAATATATTTTTTACATTTTACTTTTTCCCTTGAAATGATTTGTTTGGGTGATCTAATTAAACACGAATGAAAATTAGCATAAAAATTAATTGAGTTCTAGAGGACCAGTTTTAGTTACAGTAAAATAGAGAGTGGGTTCAACCTTGAGTACATAAGAATAGTATGTTGTGAAACATACCTTTGGATGGTCTGCATTGATTATCATGTTCTGGGCAAGGGCTACATACAAGCGGAGTAGGCCTAATACTTGAGTCTGCTAATGATTCTACCACTGAACTTTACTCCCTAATATCTGCGCAATCCTTTTTACTTTGTTTACTAAAATAGGTTAAAAGGTTTGCAGGGTTGCCAACACTCCAGTCTATAGGGCTGTTCTATGGAGATAAAAAACATAGTCTACACTAAAGGCGCTTAACACACAAGTGGTGATACTAGCACGCAGGTTCACAATTATATTAGATTGACATCAGCGACGGACTGGAGGGCTCTCACTATGGGTATTTTCACATTCATCGACACAACACCAGCATAACATTGATGCCGGTGGTCGCAAAATCTTAGGTAGACTTATGGAATGCTTTCACACTCACCGACATGTCATCATCATGTCGTTGTTGGCACCGACATGTCGGCAAAGTGTCGTCGCATAAATAGAGCCTGCTGGCTGCCTGACAGTTTGCCACAGAGCTTTATGTTTGCTATGTGAGTGTACACATTTTGTTGTTAACTAGGCATATATTTATTATTAATAAAATGGTATGGCTAATATTAAGTATGTTGAGGTAACTGATATATGCCCTCTAAATATCTTAATTTTATAACCGAGTGCACCCAAAACCGTCATTTATGCGCAAGCCTTTGTCTCTTGCATCTTTAATATAAAAATAAAACAAATATAATTTGTGAACTGTAGCCATCTTGACTATTATTAAGGACTAGACACGTCGATGTAGCGCCAGGAGTGGGCTTAAACAAAACAGGAGAGTTGCAGCTCTCCACCTGTCATTAAAATATGTCCTCATGGAGTCGGGCCGGTGTCATGCCATTGTCAGTGAATGTGAAATGTCTATGCCGGTGTCGTGTCATGTCGGTGACTTACCAGTATCATGTCGGTGTCGGTAAATGTGAAAACGCCCACCCAATATCTATTTATATCAATCAGACTTTAATGTTATATCAAAAACTAGATAGCTGTTGCCCGCGGCTTTGCTCGCGTGGAAGTTGATTATATACAAATACGAAAATATACATATGTATTTACAGATTAATTTAAAATATTACGTTACGTTGATGACCATAACTTGACCTCAGATCAAAAATAATGCAAGTCCGATACAAACTTTCACCCCCTTTTTCATCCCTTATTAAATAAAATTTCCAAAATTCCTGAAACACGTATTTATTTGTTTTACGTCAATAACCGAAATACAAAATTTTGTTTATGTAACTTTCAAAATGACGGACTTTCATACATATTATCATCCCCTATTTTGACCCCTTTGGGGTGGAATTTTCTAAAATCCTTTCTTAGTGGGTGCCTACATAACAAAATGAATATACAGTCCGAATTGCATGCTTGTAGCCTTGATAGTTTGCGCTCGGCGATGATGAATCAGTCAGTCAGTCCGATACAAACTTTCACCCCCTTTTTCATCCCTTATTAAATAAAATTTCCAAAATTCCTGAAACACGTATTTATTTGTTTTACGTCAATAACCGAAATACAAAATTTTATTTATGTAACTTTCAAAATGACGGACTTTCATACATATTATCATACATATTATCATCCCCTATTTTGACCCCTTTGGGGTGGAATTTTCTAAAATCCTTTCTTAGTGGGTGCCTACATAATAAAATGAATATACAGTCTGAATTTCATGCTTGTAGCCTTGATAGTTTGCGCTCGGCGATGATGAATCAGTCAGTCAGTCAGTCAGTCAATCAATCAGGACATGTTATTTTATATCAAAAATGTCATTGAAGGGGAAAATTTCAGGGGGGTATATAACCCCCTCTCCGGCTACAGCTACATGCCTGATGCCCAGTGGGATAAAATGAGAGTCTTAAAACTTTAATTGAGCATTTTTATACCTAGAGTTGTTGGAATGGCATTATGTATTTCTAATATAAACCTGTAAGATATTTTTTAAATCACAAAGTTATAGGCATATATGGTAGGGTACTCTGATGGGTTAGGGATGAGGAAGGAAGCATTTTAGAGGTAATATATCCACATTTGCTTGAAAGGAGAGTGGGAAACCATATAGGAAAAATCACTCTTAGGTAGACCCAACCAGGATTTGAACACCAATCACCCCATCATCAGCAGGTCAGTCTAACACAAGAGTGATGCCTTAAATTATTCATCCACTGAAGCAAGTTACAAGCAATTAAAACTTTAGAATGTCAATTGCTTATCCAATCTATTTGAACAAGAAAGGCCTTCATTATTATTCAGGGTGTTCAGCAACCTGGAAACCTGGAATTTGCTTGCTCAGGGAAAAGTAATGGAAAAGTCAGGGAATTTTATTAAATTTCTTGAATTTTTACATTTTGTCTATAAAAAGCCTCCTATTTTGGATTCACAATAGTCAAAATAACACTTTTATTCCAGTTAATTCATACTTGGAATCACTTTAACACCATTGTTCCTGTTAAACAGACTAATATCACTTTTCAAGGTCAACAAGTGAGTTTTGTGTTTTTCTTAGATACTCTGTTTCCTTAATTCTCTTTAATATTTAATTTTTTTCCAACCATTCATAATTGATATAAATAATTTTTAAGCTTTTTACACGGGTTCCTTGCAAGAAACCTCTGGAAATATTTAGAGGTAGAAAGGAAGCACACTTAAGGCAGTTGGTATTAATTAGGAAAAACCAACAGGTAGAACCTACCATACGTTTTTTTTTATGTTGGTAACATAATTCACATTACAAAAGTATTATTTCTCACATTTTACAAATGTATATTTTTTAAGGACAGTATACAAAAACCTATAATTAATTTTCAGCTAATCCTTAATAATCATGGAAAAACCTTTGAGATTCTATTCACTTGACAAAGGATAGTACTTAACTTATTGGTTGCTTGATACCACACACATTAACTTTGTTGTAAGGGGGGTTATATTTTTAAGATAAACCTCTGGGTGCTCTCAGTCACAACTGATCCCATATTGTATTACAGGCAATGGTGGATCGAGCCAACTTGAGTATGACCAAAGACCCCAACTTGGTGATATCTCTCTTGGGTAACAAGGACTTAACACAGTTTGGAAAGCAACTATCATTAGAGTTGTATCGTAACTCCTCCTCCTGGGTTTACTATAACCTCGGTTCTATCTACTGGCAGATGAAAGGGGATGCTTACCATGCTGTAGAATGTGCGCGAAGAGCTGTGCATTATGCGCCAAGGTAATTTTTAACTTATTTTAATAAACCTATACATTTTCGAGCATATACATGCTACTCTATTTTCTAAATGCATCGCTATGTCTATTTAGTTTGTCCAAAATTGACTTTAATTTTATTTCTATTTGTTTGGTCATGACTAATTGTTTGTCTTGCAGCACAATTATATTATTATTGTTATTATTATAATAGAAATATGCTTTGCATCCACTGTCCATTTCCTGTGTTTGTCTCTTTTTCTCACTTTGTAAAATATATATTAGGGTTCTGCAAGTACTCATATTCCAAGCTCCGAGCCAAGATCGTCACTTAAGCTTGAGATCGAGATCGAAAGTTTTGTAGGCTCGTCACTTTCGAGCTTCCACTTGATGTACTTAATAATCAATTTTTAAAATGCAATAGTAAGCATTGTTTATTTAAATGAGATAATATTGGCATTCCCACTTATAAATCATTTGGTTGTTTAACAAATTGTTAAAAATAAATTTAAATTTTCACATTAAAAGTGTAATAGAGCTTTAAAACCACTGTCGACCGGTAAATTTATTCAATATTGTCGTCCATTTTGAATTATACTTGATTGAAGTTGTTTACTTGTGTTGCCATGACAAAGCAATGAAAATAAAAATAGCTAAGAAGATTACTAAATAATTGAATGATTCTTTTTACTATTTTTACCTGGTCCCTTTCTAAAATAATAATTTATGTTAAATTAAATATCAAGAATATATTATTATACTAAATGTTTTCAAACTTAAGATATTTTAAACTCATATTAATTAATACATTTAGCTACAAAATTAACTCTAGTTTAGTAACTATTTAGTTTTAGAATTATGATGGTTAACCTATTTAAATCAATGTTAATCTTATTTTTTGCATACATATTTTACCACACTTATTTATATTAAAAAAGCATTTTCTTTTTCATATTGTTTGCTATAAATATTATTTTAGTTGTGTTATTTTTAATTTTAAAGTCTCAGCATCAACTTTTATAAGCATTAAAAGTTGAATTGAAATAAATTTCTCAATAAAATAATGTCTAACAAGAGCCCATACAACGCACATGTGCAACTGTGCATTAAAGAATGGAAATGGAACAGAAGACATGATAATGCTCGATTACACTAAGGAATAATAAATGAAACACTTCAAATTTATTTGTTTATGATTCTTATGTTTTCTAATTGGGTGAATTAAGTTACTGAAGCATATTGTGGGGACATATTAGCTTATTAAACGTCTGTTTTATTTATCAAGACAGTGTAGAAACATTCTACAATAATGTATGATTACCAAACCCTTCCTTCACCTCTGACAAGACATATTGTGAATGTGGGGAATGCCAGGCCTCCACCGTGGTTCGGATTCCACGTTAAACTGTAGGTCCTTCATTTCATCTCGCAATCACCATACCATTACACATTAGCGTAAATGCGTATAACCCGAACGGGTAGTAAGACGTGGTGCTAATAATAATAATAATAATAATAATAATAATAATAATAATAATAATACATTAATGCAACGTGATAGTGAAGAAAGCCAGACTGAAAGGATAGTTAGGTTAGTCCTAGATATAAACAAACAACTACTTTATTTTCTTTATACACTTTTACACTTCCCACTTCTTCAAATTTTCACAGTTGCACATTGTTTTGAATTTTCGGAAATATTTATTTTTCAAATGAAAAGACATTAATGAAAAAGTAATATTTCTGAAAATTCAAACTAATGTGTAACTGTGGAAGTTTGAAGAAGTGGGAAGTGTAAACATTTAATAAGACATGAAGAGAGAAGTGTGTTTGTTCATATTTGGGCCTAACCTAACTATCCTTTCAGGTTGTATTCCTTCACTATCACTTACTTTACATCATTGTACATTACACATTTCCAAGCCATAATGTAACTATCAATTTTATTAACTTTCTTTTATAATTATTGTTGGTGTAATTTTAATGTCCTTAAAGACACAAGTGTGAAACCATTTTGATAAAAAAAATTTATTAGACCTTTTTACATCTTGTGAATGTGGGGAATGCCAGGCCTCCACCGTGGTTCGGATTCCACGTTAAACTGTAGGTCCTTCATTTCATCTCACAATCACCCTACCATTACACATTAGCGTAAGTGCGTATAACCCGAACGGGTAGTAAGACGCGGTGCTAATAATAATAATAATAATTAGACTTTTAGTTGAATGTTGTTTTTATTTCTAAACTGTGTTTTATAAGTGTTATTTCTAATTTAAAAACCGTTATCACCATTGTTTAACTTTTTTTTTCAAAATTATTTACTCTATAAAAATGAATCTCATTCATATTTTAAAAACATGTGATTTAATATACTTTAACATTTTAAAATTATTAACAGACTCGAACTTGGAAGCTTTCAGAAATACTCGACTCGAGTTTGACTCTAATGAAAAAACCCAAGCTTGCAAACCTCTATAATATATATTTTTTTTAAGAAGGTAGAAGAAATGTGTATAGAAAATATATAGGCTAAAAGGGAACAAACACAATATGGCTTTTACAATGAAAAGGAGAACAGCTCACACTTTATATTGCTGTCACTGAACAAAGAGATAATGGGTGCTGCTTGAAGAAAATCGATCATTACCTCTCAATCCTCCGACCTAGGTTTCATTCTCTCAGAACTCATCAGGTAGGAATGTGAAACACTCGGCACAACTTCTTAAAAAAGGAAATTGAAACACACAAAAGGGAGATAAAGTAAATTGGTAAAGAATGATAGGACACTTATATAGGAGCATGTAAAAGGAACAAATAACACGGAGAGCAAACACAGGAAATGTATAATGAATGCGGATATGTATAATGTATCTCCTTATATCCCTTTTATGTGTTTTCTACCCACCTTTCCTGTACCGTCTTCCTAAAATATAACAAACTACCTCAAATAATTGAGAAAAAGGTTTTCCCTTTTTTACCCTTTTATGTTATTTGGTTTCCCCTTTTATGGGGTTTCATTGTGCGTTTCACACTCCCCCCTGGTGAGTTACACTGAAGTGAAACCTGGGTTGGGTGATTGGGCGGTGATGATTAATTTTACTTCTGGCAGCAGTGTGAACTGTGTTGTTATTTTCATTGTAAAAACCATGTTGTGTTTGTGCCTTTTGTATGTTTCTATTCACCTTTCCTTTATCTTCTTCCAAATATAATATAATTACCTCATAAAGCGAAAAGAGGTTTTCCATTTAAAGATAAATTGTATTACTAAGCGTTCTGTCTTATGACAGGTCCATTCCTTTTGTCAATTAACTTAAGCCTGCAAATGCTCTCCCTCCTTCATCTCCCAGAATTTTCTTCTTTCCCTCAATTCACCCAACATTTGATTCGTCCTCCTTCCTAAGCTCCTCTTTCCCTCAATCTTTCCATCTTTGATGTTGTGCAGAAGACAGTTCCTCCTAACGCTGAGGCCACATGGTGTGCTACAATATGTATGTTACGTATACTATGTACGCTATGTCGGCTATGTTAGCTACACCAAGTGGCCACACTGGAAGGTATGATTTGTACAAGAGACTTAAGTCTCGCCCAAGATGTTGATGGGTAGTTTGCCCTGAGAGAGTGATGACAGTGACGATGAGCCTCATCGGGTTCGATTCCCATGTCTAGGTGCTATTTTTCAATTTTCAGAATATGATTATCTTGTATGTTCATGTTCCGGTAATCTACAATGGTTTTGTTCCACAAGCATGGGTATTTCATTACCTCTTCAATCAACTTCTCCAGAAATGTCATTTTTTTACTTTAAACTCACTACTAATGTCGGCTGCATGTGACTGAATACCACGGTAGGTCTACTGAGCATGTCTATCGTCAGCGGCACTTTAAAATATAGACAAGAATCATACACACCGAGACGTAGTTAAGATAGCATACGTAGCATACCCAGCTCTGTGTGCCCACTTATGTTGTCAATAAAGGGAGCTATTTTTCACTCCCACAACAAACATGGTGTCCATAGCTAGTGTAGCGCTCTGTATGGCCAGGTCATAAGGATGTGTCACATCAATTTGTTTGTTTTTTTGTACCAAAGAATCACACCCAAAATGGTTTTCTTCTCGCCCACTTGCTTTGACTTCATTTGTCATCCTGTCTATCCACCTGATATTCTCAAGTCTTGCATTGCAATAAATAAAAATATTAGTACTTTTGTATTAATTTGTATTATAAAATTTGAAACCTTATCAGGGTTACTCTTTCTGATTTGGTTTCAGGCAGTTACCGTGACTTGGTGTTGCAGAACCTGGGCAATATATTTCACTTGGCCCACACCCCCAAGGAGGCAGCTATTATTCTCCATGCGGCCGTGGATCATGCTCCACACAAACCCTCCAGTCACTTCTTGCTGGGCAATGTCTACGGCATACTCGGAGACATAAACAGGCCAGTATTTACTTCTTGTTTATGGTAAATAGCCGAGTAAATTTAAATTTATCACCACCAGTGGTAAAGGGGTTATAAGTGTAACACTCGGCGATGTTTAGTTAGTATATGCTTGTAGCTAACAAAGGGTCAACGGTGACACTATAACTCAATGGTTTCCAACCTAGTAGTCATAACCTTATTTTGGGCTGTGGCGTGTTTTGGGTGGGGTCGTAATGGTTGTAGGTTTTCAAGGTGTTGCGATGCTCTCAAGAGACCAAATTTGAGATCAAATGCTGTAAAAGGTTGGAAATCACTACCCGAACTAGTTTATACTGTCAAATAATGATAGGCTGTATACTTGATAGAAGGGGCAGGAAAGTGTTATAAAAACAAATAGAAGAAATAAAAAATGTAGCTTGCATTTTTATACTTAATAATTTACACTACTACCACTGGATAAAGGAAGTAATTGTCTTTTTAGCCACTGTCGTGTAACGTTTACTTTTTTCCAAGCCTGTGAAAATCTTAGGATTTGCAGTTTTGGATTAAATCTAGATTTTTTTTATACAAGAGATGTAATAATTGGGCTCACCACTAATTTCCTACCTGAAAGCATTATTAAAAATAGTAAAACATGTCATCTGTAGACACATGCAACATTCACATTCGCGCTAACCCAAATTTATACACATATTCTACTGTTTTCATGCGAATAGCACAAATTTAAGTTTTGTTCTAAATATTCACCATTTCTTTGTAATTGGGCAAATACTATGTCATACGTTATAATTTTCACTGGGATAACACTGACATTAGTGCTATGCCAGGGCTGCCATTTACATGGATAGTATCCGTTTTGCGAGTTTTAAAGGTATAAAACTGATCGTAGGAGAAATATGAGTAATTTCACAGATATTTATTCATTTTTTCTTAGCTTAATATTAAAAGTAATGATTTCTCTTTTTACACATTATGATACTTAAATTTCGATTTTGATAGATTCACGCAGGTCCAAGCAAGGACATTAATATATATGGACCTCACTACTGGTGGTCATGTTTGGCAAAACTATATCGTTTTTTATTTTTATTCCCTTCTCCTTATTTGATAGTATAGTCTTCTATAACAACATGTTTCAGTGTTATTATTGTTTGGTCTAAACATCGATTGATATTCGATTATTTCAATATTGTTCTTTATAAAACTCGAAGGTAATGAATGACATTGAGATATCTTATCTAGACATTACTAAGAGTGAAATGTTTTGTACATATTTATATTTGATTTTTGTCCAAATACGCTAATATATAATTAAACACACAATATGAAAAAAAAGTAGACATTTTTATCCTAGTTTTTTTAAATGAATACTAGTTTGACTCATATATACATAAATAACAACATTGCTTTCAGCATAAAATATTATTGCTTTTTGAAAAAAATAGCACCACTTTTTCCCTAAAAGTAACCTCACCCTTTGCTTGTCTCTAGTCATCTGGCATTACTACTTGGCGTATCCTCCTTGGCTATCAGGGGCTCCTACGAAAAATCCTGTCCTCTGGATCACTGGGTGTTTGTTGGGGACCTAGATACAACATATGCGAAGAGAAAGAAACACCATACCGGTATACTACAAATACTGGAAGCAAAATAATAACCTAAACATGAGTGTATGCCTGCCTACAGGTGCACCACTTAACACACACATTTAATTGTAATGATATTCAAACAGAAGAGTTAAAACAATTATAGTTCGACCAATAAATAAAACCGTAATCAGATTAGAACAAACAAAAGTCAATTAGCTTATGCTAAAACTTTCATTAGCCTTTAATTAGACGCTTTAACCAAAATATATTAGTTTTAGATCCATTATTTGTCAGTGATAAATTAAATAAATATTTGACTAGTAAATCTTTATTTTGGAAGATTATTAAACTATGCGCTAGATTCTTTATGTTTCTGTGGTGTCATTTTTAAAGAATAAAATATGGTCGTGATTAAAATTTGTCATTTCACCAGATGAAGAATACATACAATACTAATAAAATTAATTTGAAAAACAATTTATACAGATTAGCTATTTCAGTTCAGCAAAAAAATAACAAGTCCGACACCTTATTTTAGTCGATAGCGTTTCTGTTTATTGATTTAAGGGTCCTGAGTTCATTTCTCAGCCTAGCAGAAAAATGTATCACTGGTGAAATGTGGGTTTACCCTTTCACAGTGATAAATTAACGGCTGGCAAGTGGATATTGCGCCTGTTCTAGTCGTAAGTTAGATTATAAGGAATATAAAGCTACAACAGGCCTAGCAAGCCACAAGCTGTAAACAATAATGAGTGTAAAAAAATACATATTTTCCTAAGTGCATTAAAATAATAATTAACTAGTGAAATAAGGACTACAAATAGCTGTTAACCTCCAAGAAAAACTACAGACTTGCACAATACCATAAAATAAACATCATTATTATTATTTATTATTATTATTATTATTATTTATTATTATTTATTATTATTAATTATTATTATCATCACCGCGTCTTACTACCCGTTCGGGTTATACGCACTTACACTCATGTGTAATGGTTGGGTGATTGTGAGATGAAATGGAGGACCTACAGTTTAACGTGGAATCCGAACCACGGTGGAGGCCTGGCATTCCCCACATTCACAAGATGTCTTGTCAGAGGTGAAGGAAGGGTTTGGTAATCAGAATAAACAACACACATTACATAGTAAAATTATACGTTTAGGTGTTTGCATGTAAGTTATTTGAAAATTTCAATTCAATCCTTAAATTTTTGTGTTAAACATCTTGTTTCAATTTCACTATATCATTTAATCCCTAAATATTTTATTTGAACTTATAAAAAATAATAACTTTTACAATTTATATTAAATTTACTATTTAATAAAAATCTGAATTTTTATGATCATAACTTTTTTTTTTAAATTATTATTCTTAAATATGTAATATTTTTATATACATGGATCTATTAAAAATTTCAACTTGTAATATTTGTAGCACAAATATTGCTCTGTATTACTCGAACCCAAATAAAACTGTATTATATGTTCATTCAACTCGAAAAATAGTAGATTTCAAACCCATAAAACATTATGAGAAAATTTTTGTTCATCTCTCTTCTCCCCTGAGGATTATTTTACTTTCTGAAGTGTGTTTTTAGATTATAATTTAGTTATATATAGTTAAAAGATGAAACTTTGATACTTTTTTTTGTCACTGCAGGATACTACCTGTTCAGGATATAGGCATACTTGAATACTGAACTCAATCTAAGACCCTTTGACTTATCACACTAATTTGTACTCTTAAAGTAGGGATGTAAGGACATGAGAAAAGGTGAGTGTTCTTGCAGTTAAAATCTCTCAACTTTTTTTGCCACAATAAATCTAAAAAAATTCCCATAGAAATTAGTTTAATTTTCTTCACATGGTGATATCAACAGTTCTTGAATATCTGTCAAGGGTGTCCTGGAATTTAATGACAACATTTTTTTTTAATTTAAAGAGTTTCTCATCTAATGCGACTATACTCATGACAGATATTCATTAACTATTGGTATCACCATGTGAATAAAATTAAACTCTTATGTTTGTACAGAGAAATATTTGATTAATTTTGGACAAAAAATGTTTTGCTATATAAATTGGAAATACTCTGACCTTTTCTCACCTTCATTACATTCCCACATTAAACATTGAGTTTTTACGACAATGTGCAGAGCCAGTTTTCCTGGCCTGGGTATTTTAAAATAAGGATTAAAATAACTCTAATGATACATAACTATTCTCATTTCTAGGTCAGTAGCATGCTATGATAATGCCATAGAGCTACGTCCAGGCTGGGGGAAAGCAATACATAATAAATACGAACTACTCTGCTACCGCAAGTTGGAGAAAGGTCTTTTGGAGTTTCATGAGTAAGTAAACATGTTCTGGCTGTAATGTATAACACAATGTGAGTGATGACTGCCATTTTATAGAAACAAATATATATTAGGGCTCGACAAGTACTCGGATTTCGAGCTCGTCCTTTAAGCTTAAGATTGAGATCTAAAGTTTTGTAGGCTCATCATTTTCGAGCGTCCATTTGATATACTTAATAATCAATATTTAAATTGTAATAATAATAATAGACTATTAAATTGAGATAATATCGGCATTTCCACTTATAAATCATTTGGTTACTTAACACATTTTCAAAATTAATATCAATTCATACATTAATAATGTAATAGAGCTTTAAAATTACTTTCAACCAGTAAATTTATTCAATATAGTCGTCCATTTTGAATTAGCCTTTGTTGAAATTGTTTACTTGTGTTGCCATGAGAAAGTAAATTGCTAAATATATTACTAAATAATTGAATGATTCTTTTTACCATTTTTACCTGGTCCCTTTCGAAAATAATAATTTATGTTAAATTAAAAATGTAATATCCAGAAAATATTATTGTTTTGAATGTTTTCGAACTTAAGATATTTAAAACTCGTATTAATTAATACGTTTAACTACAAAACTAGCGCTAGTTTAGTTACTATTTAGTTATAGAATTATGTTGGTTAACCTGTTTGAAATCAATTTTGATCTTACTTATTGAAATACTTATTTTACCAAACCTACCACATTTAAATGAAAAAAAGCTTTTACTCTTTCTTATTGTTTGTTAGGTATATTATTTTAATCATATTATTTTTAATTTTAAAGTATGAGCATCAACTTTGATGATCATTAAAAATTGAATGATGATAAATTTCTCAATAAGATAATGTCTAGCGAGAGCCCATACAACGCACATGTGCAACTGCGCATAGAGGAATGGAAATGGAACAGAAGATGTGATCATGCATGATTACACTAAGGAATAATAAGCAAAATATGAAACACTTCAAATTTCTCATTGTTTATGATTCTTATACCACATTTACACATTCTCATGAATAGTGAGTTGAATCGCAAGGCGATTGGCAGGTCAAATGTGTAGTCTGTTCACTCGTCATTTGCCTTGTTCCTAACCTTGCAGCTCGTAGCGCCTGAGCGGAAAGCGCTTTTTGGGGACGAGTCAAGAGCTTGTAGTGACGAGGCTAACTCATTGTTTACACAGTCGCTGTTCAGTTTGCAACAAGCGTGTTGATCACTTTTTTTTTTTCTTCTCAAAATTGAAAAATGAAGTCGAGTAATGCTCTAGTGTTGGAAGTGTTGAAACCCTTCCATGGTGAACCTGCTATTTGGAACCCAAAGCATCCACTTCATAAAAACAAAAAAAAGTCAACGATTCATGAATTGACAATATCGTCCAGTTTGACTCTATCCATTAATGAGTTAAAGGCAAAAAAAAATCCTTGATGGCTACATTTCACAGCCACCGCCGGAGGAAAGAAGCCTCCCTTAAATCGAGTACTTGACAAGAGGATATTTACCAACCAATATGGTTTGCCTACCAAAAAATGGAGTTCTTGGCACCTGTGTATAACTGAGGACCGACCACAAGTACCTTGGACGCTTATGATGTAAGTAATTGTCTTATTACACCACTAATTTAAAAAAATTCAACAAAACAAGATTTTTGTTTATTATATTTCTATTTACAATATAATTATACACATATACATAATTGATCACCTAGGATCTATTATTATAAAAGTAGTCAGCAAATTCTTCTCTTATCTGTAAAGAACTTAATCTTGCACGTCTAGCTATGGTTGGTATAGGTCTTATAGCAGATCTCTCTGAAAATTTTTCCTCCAAGATCCTTTCTGAACTACTTCACCATTGACTATAGGGTCAAAGCTTACTGGAGGCGTGTAGATATTTCTGGATGTCTCTCTTCTCCTTAAGAAATTATATAATAATATGCAAGACATTGTAATTAGGGTAGCCTGTTTCGGTCGAAGTTCCATAGGTTTTTTAAAAATCCTAAATACTGATGACAATACACTGAACACGTTTTCCACAGTAGCATTTGAACTAGATAGTCGACAATTGAAGGTTTGTTGTAGTGAACCATTCTCGTGATTCCCTGGATAGAGCTTCATCACAAGTGTACTTAAGGCAAATGCTCCCTCACCAAGGAATAAATAAGGCACATTATTCCCCCCCCCCCCCCCTCCCCAAGAAGTGGACAGTCATGTGGTAAATTTAAATCTACTTTCATAATTTTTTTCAAAAATAAATTATTTTGGAATACTCCTATCACTAATTCGTCCTCGAGCACCAATATCAGCATATATGAAATTGTAATTGCTATCAATTAAAATTAGTAGCACAATGCTAATTTTTTTTAATATAAATATTGAGAGCTACTGCCAATTGGACTTTACAGCACGATGTGTTTATCTCGATTGCACCACACAATGTGGAAAATTTCCTCCAAATCCCTCTTCTATTACTATCCATTCTTCTGGTGTTTATGGCATCTAGATATAATAAAATTTCTTCTATTAACAATGTTTTGAATAACATTACTAACATTATGGTAGCTACATTCAGTTTTCCATATCTAATAATAATAATTAATTTTATCATTCCAGACATTACCACTTCAACCTGAGGAGCAACACCAGAATGAAACAGAAGAGCCTGAAATCACTGATAACGAAAGCCAAGTGTCAAAGAAAGCTGATGAGGAAACTCAACTCAATACAAGTGTGAGGTCAAGAGAATTTCCTGTGCCTGCTACTCAGCAAAAAAAGCGACGCCGGCTAGCGTCTGAAATTGATGACGATAGGAATCAAATAAAACTAACATTTGCGACACTCAACAATGTGCTCGACAAAAAAGATGATAAAAAAGATGCAGACAATTGGGATCTGTATAGACAGCTACTGGCAAAGAAACTGAAAAACTATTCCATCCACGAAAGACATCTTCTAATGCATGACATTGATGGGCTTCAATTGCAAATACCACCTTGCAGTGCCATGATATCTCCGTTCAGGTCCTATTCTTCTTTTTCTACAGCCTCTCCTACCAACCAACATGCCCCAGTTTCTATTAATACCTGAATGAACAATTTTCTACCGCTTCATATACCATGTTGTCATCACAGTCTCCATTGAAAATTAATATCTCCAGTCGACCATCTTCCACAACACAATTTCAACCACGATCGCAACAATCCCCATTGCTCATTGACACCTCATCGCATGAAGCCACAGGAAATGTAAACATGTCATTCCCACAAAATACAAGACCACATTCTAATCAAAGCATTCTACAGACAGTGTGGACAAATATGTTGGGCACGAACAAAGGTTTGTACAAAATTATGAAAATTAAAATTCAAAAAAATAAAATTTTGTAAAAACAATATTACAAATTGTATATTTACACTGTACTTAATAATATGAAAAGTGCCATGAATAAAGTTATCATTTTATAATTAACTGCTTACGTACCTTAATCTCTTCCTTCAAAACGATGTTAATTGCTTGGCATACCTCTGTGACAGTCTTAGATATGATCAAACTTAAAATCTTGAACAAAAATGAAGTCTTCTATAGCTATTGCCAGTAGCAAAAAATCTTAAAGCTACAGCTAGGCAGACTTTGGCTGGTATCAGTATTCTCCATTTAGTTTCTCTTTTTCAATCATTGGTTTAATTTTGCTCAGTATGTAATCAAAATCAGTTTGTGACATTCTGCAAAAGTTTGAGAACTCTCCAAGTCTTCACAGAGCATTTATATAAACATGTTTTTCATATTTTGTCTGAAAAAACAAAAAACAAACTTTTTTTTAATAAGAAAAAAAATATGGGTTAATAGTTTCACAATAATAGTTTTGCAAAATAGTTTCTACTTACATGAATTTGTTGTGAGGACATGCTATCATCCACCATCGTTTAGGGTGTCTTTTTCATGAATAATTTCAAGATAGTTGTCAACACTTAGCAATTGCAGGGCGGATGCCGCCACAACTTCCATGTCATCCATTCGCCTCGACAGTGAACTCGGCGTTGGCGAGTGTGAAAACGGTAATTTGTGTTGTGGGGCTGAACGTATGTATGCCACTCGTGAATGTCGGCGAGTGACGAGGTGAAACACGAGTGTGAATGTGTAAATGTGCCTTAACATTTTCTTATAGGGTAAATTAAGTTGAAGTATATTGAGGAAACTATTAGCTTATTTAAATGTGAATTTTATTAACAAGAAAGTGTAGAAACACACTACAAAAATGTAAAGTGGTAGTAGTGAAGGACGTCAACATGAAAGGATAGTCGGGTTAGGCCTAGATATAAACAAACATACTTATCTCTTCATTTCTTCTCTTCTTAAACTATTACACCATTACACTTCACACATTGTTTAAACTTTCGGAGATATTCCTTTATCATTAGAGGAGACACATTGAAAACACACAAAGAAAGATAGACTATTTAACTACATTTTTCTAAAATGATTTGAAATATGTAACTGAAAACTTGTAGTGTTGCCACATGAATGTAACTTAATGAACCTTGTAAAGAAAAATAGCTTGCTGAGAATTAATAATTAAAAACTAACTTTAAGACTAACAGGGACTATACTTGAAGTAATAAATAAAAATAAACTTTGATTCAAAATAAATATTAAATGAAATGATACACACACACATCCATCTCAGATCTAAAAAAGGGGGTATTGATTTCAAGTTCCCATTGCCTAAATTGAGAGTTATTGCAAGTGGCTGTCGGGAATGCTCTGAGTACTCTGGTGGCGTAGCAGGAGTAAAAGTCCTTACTGTGGGTGTTAGCATGGGAAGGAACTGGTAAATCTAGATTTTTATGGTTAGTATTGAAACAGTGATTGTTCACGCATATTTTCAGAGGTCCTGTTGTGAGTCCAATTTATTCAGCCTCGCAAAAATTACATTGAAGTTGGTAGATTAAGTTGGGTGTGTTGCAGTCATAATGGCCTTGGATGGTGTATTCCTTCTTCGTGTTCTTATTATTGACGATCTTGCTGGGTGGGTGGATCTTACAGGGGTTGCAGCGTTGTTATATACACGGGTGTGAACCTTTTGCTTTGTTGATTGAGGTGAACATTTTGTTGGGGTCAGCCAATTTTGGGTGTACTAGAAGGTTGTGAAGATTAGATGGCCGTTTGAAAGAGATTCTTGGTGGAGATCTGAGAAGGTTTTGTGCCTGAGTGAAAGAAATTAGAAAGTTGTAGCCATTCTTGAGGATGGTGTTATTCTTTGCAGTCCTGGATGTTATTTGATAATGAAAGGTATGTCATCTTTTCAAAGTTCTTTAAGCTACATCCATTTGGCAACACTGCAAGTTTTCATTTACATATTTTGAATCCCTCTAGAAACATGTATTTAATTAGCCTACTTTCTTTGTGTGTTTTCAATGTGTTTCTTCTAATGATAAAGAAACATCTACGAAAATTCAAAACAATGTGTAAAGTGTAATAGTCTAAGAAGAGAATAAATGAAGAGAGAAGTGTGTTTTTATATCTAGGCCTAGCCTAACAATCCTTTCAGGTTGGCTTCCTTCACTAACAATTACTTTACATTATTGTACCGTGTTTCTACACTGTATATGTGTGTGTGTGTGTGTGTATATATATATAATACATAATACATACATACATACACATACACACATACCATTGTTTTTAGCATGTATGTAGACAGGCTGATAGTTTAAAAGTAAAAATGACATTTGCTTATCTAATTAATAGTTAGTAAAAATTTAAAATACAATATTTCTAAGAAAGAACAACTTGTAGTTGTATAATAATAATAATAATGATGATGATGATGATGATGATGATGATGATGATACCTTACTGACCTGAACATGACAAGGCACTACATGGTGTCTCTCGGTAAATCTAAGAACCCTAACAACTATCACATAATGTCTACCAGTATCACACTATTTTTTTTATATATATATATAATATTATACTTAATATATATATATTTATAAAGATATATAATAGTGTCTCTGTCATGTTCAGGTCAGAAATTTTGATTAGCAGGCACCCTTTTTACTACCATCTGTATATATATAAGAAGCACTGACTCAATAATCTACCAAAAATACAAAACCTGGGCGAAGCACGGGCTATTTGCTAATTAGTACATAAGTGTATAACCCATACATTTAGTAAGACACTGTGCTAAAAAAACTTAAACTACATAATCATAAAATAAAGTTATGCCTTATTTCTTAATAAAAATGAATGGATGGGTAATAAGACACATACAAAAAAAAAGTCAATATATACACTAGATCTACTAGTCAAAAAGTATTTGACCATCTATGGGAATCTGAAAATTTGAGCATAAAGAAACTAAAATTTACTAGGGGACTGTACTATACAGGGATGTGCAAAGTTCACTTTTTCAATTTCAAGCGAATACAAATGAAACAAAATAAATATTCTCAAAGCCGAATTGGAGTTTGAATATTTTGGTTTTATGTTTTATGTTTGAATAAAATATTATTTTGACAAATATCACAAACAACAATTCAGTTTCTTCAAATTGCTTCCTATATAAATATTAATTTGTTATGTATATAACAGATGGTAGTAATTAAATATAAATTCAGTATTCTAGCATTCAATATTTTTATTTGCAAAGCTTCAAATTATCTATGCTCTTACCACGAAATATTTCCAACTTTAATTCATCTGTGAAAATCACTTTAGACCACTGTTCACTTTCCCAATTTTTTTTTGTCTACGAGCCCATCCAAGGTGTTTTATTTCGTTTTACTTACACAATTAGGGTTTTTAAGCCCCTACACACCCCATAAGGCTGTGGTCTTGGAGAATGTACTAAATGATTGATGTTGAAACTGGTAAATCTCAAGCTGCTTCAATTTCTTCACTAATATCAGGCACTCTTCTGGTTCTCTGACCTTTGCTTTGAACACAAACTTATCCTCACATTTTGACATCACTTGTGAACTTTAAGATTAAGCACTTATTGCAGATTGATTTTGTTTCCTCTTGTATTCTCCTCCAGTTTTTGGGCTATATCTAGCGAAGAATAAGCCTTCTTTGTGCAATGCAATTATAACAGGGTACGTTTCAACATTTCTTTCATGTTTTCACACCATTTTATACACTAAAAGAGTCACTTTAAAAAATCTTATCTTCACTGGTTATAGTAAAATGTGGGTGATGAGTGATCACTAACGTCAAATAATACACACAATTTTATCAATGTACCACATACACTATTGACGCGGGTATATATTTATAGAGCCAGTTTCTGAACATTGCAGCTGTGTAAAGGTGTTGTAGACTTTGAGCTAAAATGCAATTTTTGGTTTGGTCCATATTATTTTTAAATTTAAACTCAGTAATTGAATTGAACACTTGTTCCATGAACACTGACAAATTAAAACACTGTAAAAATGCTTCTCCATTGTCTTAATATATTTCTAAGCCATTAGGAAACTATTCATTTTAGAACAAAAATTGTTTTAAATGATAGCGATAATTTAAAACCAATGTCTTCCCGGCTGTACAGCATTAATATATTTTGTGTTTTAGATCACTGCAGGTTATTCTGGATGAGCTACATGGGTACCACGAACTCCAGGAACAGTGGATAAAACTCCAGGGGAAGCTACTATGGGAGCGAGTACCTCTAGAGACAAAAAGACTGGGACAAGACCAAAGCATGTTGTCCTCCATGCTCGTTCACAGCGGTGAGTCAACTCTCATATACACTTGTGGACATAGATCCCTCTTTTAAACTTCAAGATAACACTGGGATAAAATGTATTTACTAGTCAATTAGTTCAAACTATACAATTAATATCACTACTGAAAATTTGATCTTCCAGGCGATATTTGTACCTTCCTAGCATATTTAAATTTTCTCCTGTTGATTAGTGAACAGTCTCATATTTCTTGGTTAAATAATTATTGGGAACACAAGTGTCTTTGTTTACTTGCTTTGTAATAGGCCTAAAACAATTCACAGCATAATTCATATTCATAGTCACTATTATGCAAGTTTATAGTCTAGCTATACTCTGATTTTGGTTGGAAGAACAGTAGAGAATATTCAAACATATTTCTTTGTGGCCAACATTGATATTATTTTACTATATTATTTGTGTTATTCTATAGATATTGCTAATATCTATAAAAAGTGACAGCTGCAGATAACATGACTTGATGCATGAATATATTAAAATTGTTTTAGTAATTTTAATAACTAACTTATCTTGTTCTTCCTACCAAAATCGGTCTATACATACTTTATCATCTGAATTTTTTTTCTACTTCTTTATTGTTTATATGTACTTTTATCACAATTTACATGTGTATTTTCATGTAAATAATCCTGTGTGGTTAATTTACGTCAATGACGACCATAATGAAAAATTAAATGCTTACCAATCCCTATGCCATTATGGAATGTTAAAAATTGCCCTTGCTTATTAGTCAGCATTCACTGCAGCCAACCAAATAGACAAATTTGTTTGTATACATAACCTTGTTATTGTACTTTACATGTTTGTGTGCTTATTTTTGTGGGTGTTTGATTCATTATTTCCACAATACAGAACACAGCATTATATACTGCGTTATTCACACTCACATGAGTCGAGTGCCATATTAAATGCACACAAACTTAGCTAAGGCAATTGATAATTTGGACCATAGTTGGGATCTGAAAGTCTTACATGAAAACTATAATATAGACCACTTATTAGTGAAATTAACTGGTTAAAGAAGTGATGACTTTGACATTTATTCATAAGGATAGCGATTTTGTAATTTTGATGAAACCTTCTATTACATAGTGTCCATCTTTGATCAGGTTAACTCTTCCAAATATTCCGACACATCACTGCAACAACAACCTACTTCCCGAAGTTTCCCTCTCGTAATTCTTCCGGATATTCATCTAGCACATTTTAGTGGCGATTTTAAATTGTGGATCAACTTTTCTAATTTATTTGAAACTTTGTCAATGATAACCCATGTCTAAACAACATTGAAAGGTTATCACATATAAAGTCATCACTGGTGAACCATTATCAATAGTACAGGCATTTTCATTCACCAATGAAAATTATCTTGTGGTATGGGATTTGCTAGCAAAACAGTATGACAACAAACATTGCATTGTGTCACAACACATTGATGTCCTCCTATACAAATTCTATATGTGTCATCTGAGTCTGCTCCCTCACTGCTCTTCCTTTTGTCCACTTTGAGGGAGAATGTAGTTACTCTACATGCCCTGGAAATTCCTATGCTTCATTAGGACTTGATCCTTCTTCATTTGCTTAACAAGAAATTTTATATTGTTCTTCACACTTAATCCGAGCTCACCTTAGTCAACTGAAACAAGCAAGACTTTGCTTGAACTGCCTTTCTGTGTCTAACAAATCTGCATAGTATCCTTAGACATATTGTTGTCATACTTGTGCTGTTAAGGTAACTTCAACAAATATCATGGCATCCTTTGCGGGAGTACTCAGACATCGACCACCCTGCTGTCCACAGCAATTGTCAAAGCATGGGATAGTTATCTATCACCAAAGGAGTTCAACCCATTGTATTTTTGTCCCCTCACTTGTCCATCAATGTCTTTTGTCTTACCTCAGATTACTTGACACCTACCCTGCTATCTTCTCTCACTCGGACTTAATTCACCCCTTAACCTTGTAGATGCCACATGCTGCACCCTAGAATCTAATGACATGTTGAATGGTGCATATACCTTCTACTACATTATCACAGGAAGTTTTATTGTATTTGGAAGAAGGAACAGGAAAGGTGGATCACCGACTACGATGAAAATACTTGTTTTCTAGATGTCACACAAGTGGATCTTTCAGACATATGTAGATGAAGTGTGTTCCGGTGCCAAATCCCTTAAAAGGCACTGGCTCTACAGCAAGAGCTCCTACAGTTGTTGAAGGCAGGTGGCTTTTAATTTTGAAACTGCTCTCATCCCGTCAAATTTCTCTGTTAGACAGATGATTAAGGGTTTAAAATTCAATTCCTACCGAACACAACTTGTTCCAAGGTCGTGTGAGTTCTCGATTTGGAGACGTGAACTGGCACTGACTTCTTTCTTTGGGGCTACTTGAAGGGTGTATTGTACAATACATGGCCAGCCACACTCAACGATCTAAAAACACGCATATTCGAAAAAATTCAAAATATACTGGAGGGTATGTTGCAGTGAGGATGATGGAAACCATCTGAAGTACGTAGCTTTTAAGACAAAGTAAAGAAAAGAGGAAAAATAAATCTCCTTGCTTAGTGTATTAAAATATGGTGTTGATAATATATATCATTTGTGTTGTTTTTTTAATATTTCATTTAAAAAAAAGTGACCTGGTGGTCTAGGGGTAGGGTGTCGGACTTATATGATGGGGTTGGGGTTCAATCCTCGGTCCCGGCACAGATTTATCTGATTACCAAACCCTTCCTTCACCTCTGACAAGACATCTTGTGAATGTGGGGAATGCCAGGCCTCCACCGTGGTTCGGATTTCACGTTAAACTGTAGGTCCTCCATTTTATCTCACCATCACCCTTCCATTACACATTAGCGTAAGTGTGTATAACCCGAATGGGTAAATAAGACACGGTGCTATAATAATGATGATGATGATGATTATAATGATAATAATAATGATGATAATAAATAATATTAATAATAATGATAATGAAAATAAATAATAATATTAATAATAATAATAATAATAATAATAATAATTATAATAATATATTATATAATAATAATAATTTTAAAACCTGTCAGGTATTTCTGCCAAACCCTGTATATATTCGCATCCTATTTCTATTTCCTGTGTTTGTCCTTTGTTATTTGTTCCTTTTACATGTTCCCATCTAAGTGTCCTGTTATTCTTAACTATTTTCCTTTTTCTCCCTTTTGTGTATTTTGATTTCCTCTTTTAGGAAGTTGCGTTGTGCGTTTTACGCTCCTCCCTTGATGAGTTCTGATAGAATGAAACCTAGGTTGGGGGATTGGGCGGTAACAATCGATTTTCTTCAAGAGGCAGCCACTACTTCTTTGTCCAATGGCAGCAATATAAAGTGTGAACGGGTGTCTCTTTTTCATTGTAAAAGCCATATTGTGTTTGTTTTATATATTTCCAGCCACCTTTCCTATACCTTCTTCCAAATACAAGAAAATGTTATGAAATTGAGGTTTTAATGAGCTAATATATCCCCAAAATATGCCTTCATAACTTCATTTACTCTATAAGAAAATGTAAGATTCATAAACATTTATAAATTGGAAATGTTTCATATTCCTTAATCTAATAATTGCTCATGATCACTTCTGTTCCAATTCCATTCCTCTATGCGCAGTTGTGAATGTCCCTTGTATGGGTTCTCACTAGAAACTATCTTATGATATTTATTTCAATTTAATATTCAATGTTTATGACAATTGTTCATACTTTAAAACGAAAAATAAGATGCTTAAAATAATATTTCTAGTAGACGATATGAAATATTAAATATTTTCTAAATTTAAATATGGTAAGTTTGGTAAGATATTTATTGCAATGTTGATTAACACTAATTTTAAACAGGTTAACCAACATAATTTTCTGACTAAATAACTGATGCTAGTTTTGAAGTTGAATGCATTAATACAAGTTTTAAATATTATAAGTTCAAAAACTATCAATATAATAATATATTCTCAATGTTAAATTTTTAATTTTACTGAAATTATAATTTTGGTAATTATTACTTATTTAATATATTTAGCTATTTTTATTTTCATTGCCTTGTCATGGCAAGCAACTTCACTCAAGATATTTCAAAATGGACGAAAATATTATATAAATGTACTGGTCCAAAGTAGTTTTAAAGCTCTATTTTATCATTAATATGAACTTTAACTTTACTAAATTGTTAAGTTACTGAATTATTTATAAAAGAAATTGATTGATATGTAAATCAAGGTGAAGCTTAAAAATGAACTTTTTGATCTCAATCCCGAGCTTTAATGAAAAGTTTGGCGTGAAGCTCGAAATCCAAGTATCGCAGAGCCCTAATTTAAATTTATTCAGGTCAATCTATTATATGTATCTGTAATATATTTTTTTAAATGAATTTTGAAGAAAAAACAATTACCAAAAGTCCTTGGACCACTAATTTTTTTTATTTGACCCTCCTGTCAGTAAGTTTTCACATCCCTCATCTAGCTGAACCTGCTGAAGAACGCAAACACTCATTATTACTACATTAGCACATAGGCGAGTTTTCGCAATTGACTTGGCTATGTCATGGTATCGAGTGTTTTTGACCAAGGTGGAGTGCGAAAATGATTTTGAGATGTTTTACTTAAACAAAAATGGGGCTAGGGTGAGTAGATCTAACGGCTAGAAGGTGAATTTATATAATCCTACTACATGAACTGCAAATCGATGGAAAATAAGCTTTTTAATTTTACTCTTAGAATATTCTTTAGAATATTATTCTTGTTAACTAGTTCTTATATTTACACAACATGTTAAGCTAAACCTATATTT
>JBCFYV010011172.1:89195156-89229574 GCA_039000515.1 Timema cristinae
TCAAAATGTTTAATTTAATCATAAAGTTTGTCTTTAAATTGTCTTTATTTTAGGGCGGGGCCAAAAAAAAACTCAACAAAAAACCTGTTCCTCTTGGGGGGAACTTACGAAGGAGTGCTGAGCAGTGTCAGCCCCCAAGGGTTGCCCTCTTCACCATGGTGATGAAAGGGACCATTGACTACCAAGGTTTGAAAATCCTCCCAAAATGATCCTTTTTTCTTTGATGCTGGAGGGAAAACGCCATTAGACCATTACCAACCAAAGAACAAAGGTGATAAAACCCTCAACTATGCCCCCGGGAAATAAAACCCAAATTAAAATTCTCGGGAAGATGTTTTAATATGCCATCAGTTGAAGCCAAACAATCTTCGATGCCCCTTAAACCATTTTAAAAAGGGAAAAGCAATCCTTTTCCCCACAAGGAAAAACTAATCTGAATCACCCCAAAGCCCTTTTAAAAATCCCTCAATTTTGCTGGGGGGGGGAAATACCCTGTTACCATGAGCCTACCCGATCTCCATACTACCCTACAACCATGCAACTGGGGGAAGTTGTTCGGGAAGAACCAACTAGAACAGAATGTGCAGAATTTGTTGTCAAGTTTCCATCCTCCAATATCTTCCCATCTGTGTTCCTACCACCAGAGAATAAAGGTTTTGAGTAAGTATTCATCTAGACATATTTCTTATAATCATGCCAAACATGAATTCTTACATTTGTTCTTAGAACTAATTTGTTAAATACCTTATATATAAATACATTTTCACCTTGCAAAGTTAGATACCATTTTTCTAAATTATTTTAGTAAACTATATCTTAAATATTTATCAAGTTTTTATATAATTAAATACATTAGTTAAAGACATTTCAAATTTTTTTTTTTATCAAGGTGTGTAAGGTAGGCTTTAAACTAGCTAATGCATGACGTGAGCCAATGTTTGCGGATAAAGGTGTCATTTGGTTAGCACACCGAACCCCCTGTTGTTAATCTCACTTTTCTAGACCAAAGCTACTACTTATTTATTCAAGTAACTCCTTATTTTCCTTCACAAAGCTGACCCTGTTCCAGACTCATAGATTCACAGAAAAATCGTTCTATTTAAGCGAGTATAAAATACCAGCTACTTAGGATTTATTTAAAGTATGAGTTGGGGTTTCAGGTTGGTTCTAAGTAAAGTAGTCTAATACGCTGGTGTTCGAGAAGGGAATTAAAAAAAAAATGTAAAAGTTGATTTAATGTTTCTTTTCAGGGTCTCTCTTTTTTTAGGTGAACTTCTGAATATAGGGAAGGGTGCTGAACACGAGCTACCGTGGTATCCTCCGCTTTGCACCCTCAGTCAGCATTCCGAAGTAAAGCATTACCTCCTACCAAGGAACAAGAACTGGCCCCCGATGATTATTTACGAATTCATCTACTAAGATATGTCAATGATGGTAAAAGTGTGGAGGCAGAAATTGGACAGAGAATACTTTCTGCTTTAATTAAAGTAATTTTATTTCTATTCCTTACCCATCACATGTAATAATAAAGTATTGGTGGCTGCATGGTCTAAGGCGTCACTCTTGCTATAGACTAGACTGCCAATGACTGGGAGATTGTGCTTTGGTCCCAGTCTGGTGTACTTAGGAGGGTTTTCCTAAATGGTTTTCCACACAAATGTTAACACATAAAAGTAATTAATAGCCTACTAAGGCTTATAATCAAAACGGGTAGTAAAACGCTGTGCTAAAAAAAGAACATTTCTCTAAGAATATTGTATTTATTATGTGTGCATTTATATAGATACAGTTGGTAGCATTTTTCTATTTAATATGCCAAGATCATTTGATTTGTAGTATTTTACCTTTTTAACTTTTCAAAGTGAAAACAGAAAACTAAATAAAAATTAGAATTAAAAATAGTTTGTTTCATATGTAATAATTTGGAGAAATAAAAAATCTAAGGGTTATTTTTTTTAAAGTTATCATAGTATATTTTATTTATGATTAGTATATTTAAACATGATTACTACTAATAATAAGTAACTATTTATAAAAGTATATGTTTCATGTGGTAGTCAAATAAGTATATTAAAATACTTTAAACTAGAGTCAATCCATTTCAAGTGGTCCAAAAAATATATATATATTGGTTGCTCAGCCATTGAAATTTTGTTGTTGTGTTAACCTTATAGTTTAACAGTTTAAAACCACTCTTATTTTATTTTTATTGACACTGTCTTCAACATGGGAGCCATTTTTGTATCATGGTGCATAGCATTTTCAGCATTTGTAAGGGTTTGTAGTAACTTCATTATCTTGGTTGTAATAAGTCCTAGGACAAATTTACAAATTCTATGATGTTAAGCACATTACAGGCTATGATTTTGTTAGGTTATAATAGGATTCTAAAAATATCTCTTAATCATCAATTTTAAGGCCAAAGTTTTGTATTGCATTCAATAAAAATATTATTTTCAGGATTATTTTTAGAACAGAAGGCAGTTTATTTAAGGATTGATTTTTTTTAGTACAAACAAAAGTATTTATTAAAATTATTTGAAGTTTGAAAAACTTTTTTTTTTACACGATCATAAAGATGTACTTTCTTTAAAAAAATATAATCTTAGGGTTCAATATATCCGGTGGGCAGTTATTTAAAAATCTGGGATTTACACAAATTAAAGTGCTCAATGTTGAGTAACTTTGGTTAAAATTTTGAGTTTGAAATTCAAGTGGTTTAAGAAATACAGCTTTGCAAAAGTCTTAAAAAAATACAATAATTTGCATTAGTTAAGGTATACTTAACTTTTTATTTTCATATAATGAATTTTAGTGTTTATGGTGTGAATTATACTTTAAAATGTAGCTAAATATGATTGAATGCTAAACAATTCAAAAATTATTTTTAATTATTTTACAGACTTGTTAGAAGAAAAGAGGTGTACAGGTTTATAAAAACAAAGTTAATTTAGGGTACCTATGTAAACTATTTGAAATAGGATCACAACAAACTATTATCTAAAACTAGTTAAACCTTAAAATAAATTATTTTATTTAGTATGTTTGTTTAACAGCATTGATATTTCTTCACATCGTGATTAGGAAATATTTTGTGACCATCCAGTTGCTGTGGATAGTTGTGAGGGGCTGGAGCTTTCTCCGCACATTTGTCAGTGGCACCCATACTTTGTCCTCAGGTGACATCTTGAATGAAGTTCTAGGTCCAGCTGGGTGATAGAACTTCACATAAATATCTTTGTTTGCTAAATTAATGTCTACAATGACTCCTAGCCACCACTATTCTTTATATATGCAGGTGATGATGGTATTGTTCCTGAGGGTTAGTAGGACAGCTTTCATTACGGGAAGAGCCTCATACTCTTCTGACTTGGATGTTAAATAGCATCTCATTATACTTTCTGAAATTAGAACATAGCGATGAAATGCATGTGTCCCAGTAATTTTCTGTCATTGGTCAAATCTTTTTTTGTTATTGTTATTATTATTTATTATTATTATTATTAATTACTAACAAGTAATGTCTTTAACATAGATATAATTGGTCCCTTTATATTGTGTTTGCATTGTGTATACATATCATCACGGATAAGAATGTGATTACTGACAGTCCTTTGCAGACTTGCTTCTGTCACCTCTCGCTTCGTTGTTCCTCCAACACCATCACATGCATTTTTCCCGTGTGATGATGCGAAGAAATTCCTTTCAGCATCAAGACAGAAATCGTTTTTGTGGTTGCAAACATTAATCAAATTCTTATTCTTGTACTGGCTTGATGTGCTGTCCAAGAAGTAAATTATTTTATCAAAACTGTGGACAATTTCCTTAATGTGTGTCAGCAAGTGTGTTTGGAACATGTGCACTGCTACCGTGCTTTTTTGTGGTCCAAGCTATCACTAATCACACAAATACATTGGCAGAGAAGCTTATTGTTTTGTTTTTAATAACATACAAATGGCTGAACTGTCGGTTTACTCATTGGTAGCTTTGGATCTCATCTTGAACTACAAAACTAAAGTTTTCTGAAAAGTCTGCAAGAATAATACATTCATTTTCAGTGAATCTGCCTTTCTTTTCTCTCAGGAATTGAGTTTGTACTTTTGCTTTGAAATAGTGAGTCTTGAGTAAAAGACTTTTTTCGATAAGGGACTGAAAAAATTCTTCTGTTGGTTGAACAGCAGTGATCATTTCTGCCCGATCTTTTGTGTTCCACTCTTTAAATACATATTGTCTGGCATGGCATCAGTTTGTTCAAATTCATGCAGCATATCCTGGAGAGCTTCCCTTCCTAGACAATTATCACATTTGCTCATCATACAGTGGTGACTATTCATGTTACAAACAAGAAAGTCAAGAAGGTCCTTGTAGTTGATGCATAGCTTTGCTCCATCAATAATGAGCTTAACATTTTGATAGTAAGTACAAATGCAAGCAGTATTGGTTCTTGAGGATCCGGCATTGACACACAACTTAGGTCTGAGCTCTATAAATTTTGATCTTCCAATTTTACAATTAGGGTGTTTTGTTTAGAACACAAAGAACCAGTTCATTCTATTTGCAAAGAACAAGCTGCTTCTGCTTCTGAACTATTTATTTTTACAGCCAAACTGTCTTTCTGGCCTGCGCAAAGTTGACAATACTCATCACCTTCATAAAATGCACAAACTCTAGTCCTCATCTCTGGTTGAATGCCAATACCCTTCTTCCTTCCTAGCTCTGGTAGAATGCCCTGATCTTTGACTAGATCTTTTGTCAGTTTCACTAGACACTCAGATACATTGAACTCTGTAGCCATTCTGTTATGAGTTCAATATTTAGATTGTAAGCTAATTATTAATACTTTCTCTCTGCTACAGGATCCTCATAGATTATGTTGATGTGTGCAAATTTCAAATTTTTTAATAACTGCCCACCTTAGAGAGATATTGAACCCTAAAGTTGACATTTTTTTAAGTACATTTTTATGACCCTGTATAGAATAAAATAGATCTACAAAACTCCCAAACTTCAAATAATCTTAACATAGACCATTGTTCCACCTGTACTTTATAGAAAAAATTCAATCCTATAAAAAACTGCCCTCTGCCCTAAAAAGATCCCATAAATGACATTTTTTAGCGATTGTGATACAAAACTTTGGCCTTAAAATTGATTATGATATATTTCTAGAAGTATAGTATACCTTAAAAAAATGCAGCCTATAATTTGCTTAACATCATAATCTATGTAAGTATGTCCTAGGACTTAACACAACTGAGATAATGAAGTTAATGCAAACCCTTAAAAATGCTGAAAATGCTGTGCACCATGATACAAAAATGGTCACAATGTTCAAACCAATGTCAATAAAAATAAAATAAGAGTGGCTTTAAATTGTCAACATATAAGGTTAACAGCACACAAAATATTACATTTTTTTAAAAATGGTCAGCACCCAATGTATGACCACTTGATATGGATTGACCCAAACCCAATCGAAAGAGACCATTGGGGAAACCTAGACGCAGATGGGAGGATAAAATAACAATAGGCTAGAAAGAGATAGGGTATATAATGAGGTGGACTCAATAGAACTAGCTCAAGATAGGGATAGGTGGCATATTTTGGTAAGTGCGGCAATGAACTTTCGAGTTCCAAATGCCCTAAGGTAAGTAAAAATTACAGGTATTAATAACTTTATTGACAGCCACTCTCACACATTATCTATTATAATTAATTTAAATAATGGAAAGAATTTGATCAATAAATAATAATTTAAATACATAGTCCTACTTTTTTTTTTTTTTTTTTTTTGTCAATGTGAATCTATACAACACATCCACCATACAATCTACAACTATAACTTTAATGTAAAAAACATTAACTTTGTGCCGACCAGACTTCTTTTGTTGCACCCTTGCGGTCATATACAGGATGTCCGTGATGTGGCAGCTTTTAATCATTTTTGCACGTAACACACTTATCAAACTTATGTTAGAAGAATAATTTACTTTAAGCTTACCTTTGCAGAAGTTCATTTGTCTTATTCAATTGCTTGAAACGTTTACGACAAGGAAAGCTTGAAGATAATATTATGTGCTTGTTTATGTAAATATGATTTGTTATACTAGATTTTCAAGACTAGTGAACCTCCACATAGGTAAGATAAGCTCCTATACTTTAAATTCTCGATTATATAACTTAGATCCTTCTTCAAAATTATTTAATACAACAATATATCTTTATAAGGAAAATCACTTTTCACTTTATGAGGTAATTTACTGTATTATATTTGAAAGAAGGTATTGGAAAGGTGGATAGAAACATATAAAAGGAACAAACACAACATGGTTTTTACAATGAAAAGAACAACACTTCACTCTTTATATTGCTGCTCTTGGACAAAGAGGTAATGGCTGCCTCTTCATGTTCCTATCTAAGTATTTTATCATTCTTTACAAAATTCCTTTTTCTTCCATTTGGGCTTTTTGGTTTCCTTTTTTAGGAAGTTGCATTATGGATTTTACACTACCCCCCCTGATGAATTCTGATAGAATGAAACCTAGGTCAGGTGATTGGGCGGTAATGATAAATTTTCTTCCCAGAGACAGCCATTACTTTGTCCAAGACCAGCAATATAATATGTGAACGGTGTTCTTCTTTTGTCTAAAAGCCATATTATATTCGTTCCTTTTATGTGTTTCTATCCATTTTTCCTGTACCTAATGCAATAATAATAATTAGTATATCAAATTAATTTATACTAGGGTATATTTTTATTTCCAGAAGTTACTCATATTGTTAGATATTGGTGGTGATTATGCAGCAATGATTTATCTAAATTAAAATGAAGCCATTATGATAGAAACTAATCCTTTTGCAGATGACGGGCCCCAGCTGGTTGCTCCAGACTCTAGCATCCCTCTACTGGCGAGTTAGGGGCAACTTGCATAATGCCATGGAGTGCCTATATGTTGCCCTTAGCTCAGTTCCAAATGACTATCGAGACGTGGTTCAGGTTTCTCTTGGTTCTCTACTTGACAAGGTCGGACATACAGATGAGGCTCTCCATGTTGCAAGGGATGCGCTTGATATCAACAATATCGAGGTAATTATAACAATGCTCATTTTATTAGAAGAAGTAAAGCTCTTAAAGAAAACTTCTTTGTACCCATATATTTTTTTGCATATTATAACTTCACAGGAGGCAGTGAAACCCATATTCCTAAAAGAAAAAAAACACATTAAAATAAAGAGGAAAACATAAATAATAGAATACACACAAGCTAGGAACTTAGTACCTCAAAAGTGAAATGAAGCTATCCTTAAAGAAAAGTTCTATAAAGCAGCTTCTGGCTAAACAAAAGTTAAGAAATAATATCTATCAACAATGGGAGAACAATTAATAATAGAAAGGGGAAATAGATGATGCACTGGTCAAACAACAGAGGGAAGGAAGCAGTGGAGAAGAAGAATAAAGCATTCAGAAGGAATTTTAATAATCTGAATGAGAAAGCAGAAGTAGTATACAGGGAAAATACTGAAGCATGTGGTACAGGAAGTCAGAAGGGATTGAATGTAAAAATGGACAGAGACGCTGGAAAGGGATGTGGAAGGAAGTATAAAGGTGTTATCTATTCAGGTAAGAAATAGGAGAGAAAAAAAAGAATAGAAGTTATAATGATGGAAGAACGATAAATATAGTAGAAGAAGAAAAATTATGGAGGAGATATTTTCGAAGATGTTTAACCTGGAAGCAGAAGGGGATGAGAGAGCATCATTAAGAATTAGCAGAAGAGGATGGAGTGGCTTCCACAAGGGAAGAGGTGAATGATGCATTCATTATGTGAAACAGGGAAAAGCACCCGGTGGAGACGAACTACTTGTGGAGTTGCATGAGAAGCAGGAATACAATGGTTATACAGGACATAGTGATATGGAAGTAGACCAAGGTACTGGCAGATGGGAATTATAGTATCAATTTTTAGGAAGGATTTGGTAATAGTTTATGGGTGTGGAGAATGAAAATGATACTGTGGATAGAAATAGTCTGGAAATAAACGGAGGAGGATGGACGCGAAGTACCATCTACTGGAACACACTTTTATAATAATCACAGGTGTGACATAGATGTTACAACAGGATTATGAATGAGGTCTGAGAAACATTGAGGGTACAGGTAGTACATGAGTTAGTAGAGGAAGCAAACCCGAGATGGTATGCTCATATAATGAGAATAGAAAAGTCGAGAACATCAAAGAGAATTATGGAGTTGAAGTATGTAGGAAAAAAGACCGCAAGGGAGATCAATAACAGAAAGTGTTCAAGTGAGACACGTTTGTAAGCGATAAAAGGAGGAAGGATGGAGTAAGATGGAGGCATTTTTACTAAAATGAGCCAGTTACAGGCTGAAAACATTTGATGATAATAATGTTCTCTTAACCATGATTTATTTCATTCTTGACAAGTGTTTAATTGCTAAGCCACATTTAAACAAAATCAGTTAATATGTGGGTTCAACTCGCATCAGCTGACTGACACTAGTGGCTTGGTGTGGACAGTAGTGTCCAGATTTTTCAAGCAGGTTGTGACTCTACTGGCCAGGCAGGTCAACTTAACTGAGAAGTATGTTTTGAGACCAAGTGGTTGAATCATGGCATTCCCCACCACCATTTATCTTGACTGACACCTCAACCAATGTATGGACTGCCCCAGGGCTGACTGGTACATTACACGCAAGTTGTCATCACTGTGCTGTATTTGGTTCGTATTGCATTGTGCATTTTTCTCAACATTCTTTGTTTTTTTTAAACAATTCTTGGATAGCACACACAGTCATCATCATCATCATCAATCATCAACCTGTGGCCGTGTCAATTTAGTAAAATTACTCCATCTACCTCTATATCCTTTCATCATCTTCCTCCTTTAATTTATTTTAATCTTCTACTCTCACTTTAACACTTTCTGTTATCTACTCCTCCCATCTCTTTAGTGGCCTTCCTTGCGGTCATTTTTCTACATACTTCTGGCTACATACTGACACACACAAAGGAGGTTGAGGAAATTTATTGACCTCTACAAAGATAGAGAAGTTTTGTATAAAAATAAAAGTCAAAATCATACGTGACATTACAATACTCGAAGTTGTGTCTGAAATTAAAATTGAATGTTTGGTGTAGCTAATGTGAAAACAAAAATAAAAAAATTACGACTGCTTATAATGAGGAGCTAGTGGAAATAGAGAAAACTTAGATTGGGGTGGTGTGATCAAATGATGTTTTGGTGCCCATTTTGAAGTGGCTCATTGTGATATTTGCACTCTTACAGGCCCTCAAACCTGCATGGTTTAACCTCTGTGGGTACCGGACACTGAAAATGTACAGGCTAGTTACTGGTGTCATTGAAACTGACGTCAGTTGAACTTGCCTCTCAACTGGCCTCTTGTAAACACACCTTTAGAGACACCAAATTATCACAAGATGTGTTTTATGAACATTTACTAGCACATAAAAAATATTAAATTATTTTTAATGTTTAGTAGAGCCTTTTCAAAGGAACACACATGAAATAAAACAAACTTGGATCTTTTTGTGAAATTGACTACTTGGCATTTTATATGTGAATAGGTAGTCAATTAAATCGATTTTAATGGGATTTTTTTATATAAAATGTATACATATTTTTATTAAGTAGGAAACATAATTACTTTTTGCATTTTTTTTACCAGAAATTGTCAGAAAAAGAGACTTATCAAATGCACTATTGCAATTTTTTCTTAATATTTCTATAACCAATAAAAGCTACCATTCTAAAAATGTATTTCCCTCAACCAAAGACTAGTGTTAAAGAAGTAAAATATGTGTTTTATCTGACTAATATTATGACAGCCATATTGTGACTAAAGGCAAATATTTAAAAATTATACATCTAGCCCTAAAATTTATATCCATACTACTTAAGTGTGCGTTGATTTGTTTTTTAGTATTTTTATCTCAAAAAGCATCTTATTTATTGGCTTTTAGTACAGAAATAGAACTTTTTATTCAACAAAATCCAATAATTTTATTTACCACAAATCAGGGTGTCTATTTACTGTCCTCCAGCCAGCTACACACTTCTTGCTTGCGTCATTGTATAGCACGAAGGGTAACTTCTCAGGGGCATCACATCACTTGAAGCAGGTTCTCCGTGTAGACCCTGATTTTATATCTGAAGGTCTTGTGGAGCATCTGCAACTCGTCATGTCATGTAGAGAGAAATTCTCGCATCACCTATCCCGGCTGGATACAGAAGTAAGTCAAACACAAACATTCTAGCTCATAATTAGTAAGAACTAGAAAACCAGAAAGTTGCGAATTCAGAGAATGTTTAGGAATCAGGAGATTTTGGGAAGTGTAACTTTATTTGAAAATAAATTTAGCTAAATATAGGTAATTGATGGTAACATGAAATATAAATACACTAATAAGATAGTATAGCATATAAAGGAAAAGATGGAAAAACTAGTGTTGTGATTCAACATGTAATATTCATCAGTAGAATAGACTAATAATATACAATTTGTTTAGCGAATACCCTTTGGTTTTACATCCATTACTGTTTCCAGCCTATTGTCCGGGTCAGTTTAATATTCTTTTTGTTAATGCTCCTCATTGGGTTATACACATGTACTTATTATGCCAATATTCTAGGAATGAAATTGTATGTATCTAGAAGAAGTGAACCCACATTTGTTTATAGGGAGGGTGTAAAACCATTTAGGAAAACCTCCCATCGGGATTCAAACCCAGATATCCCCATTATTGGCAATTCAGTCTATTTTTAGTGACACCTTAGAGCAGTGGTTCCTAAAGTGTGTTCCGCTGAGCACTTGCTGCTCCGTGAAACATATCCAAGTGCTCCGCGAAGATATTGAAAAGAAAAATAAATAAAATAAATGTGACAAACTCTCAAAAGTGTGAATTCATGCAGCTATGAACTTTGTATAGGTAAGTATTGGGTAGAAACTATTTAGCTCCTGCAGCATACTGTGAAGTATTGTAGGTAACAAGTATTATAAAGCTTAAGTTCATGTCATGCGTTACCTCATTCAGCTTTGCATGCCCACACTTTCTTGGATCTGTGCTAAATATCGAGAACTTCAGCAAAGCACACAGACTGCACAGGATGAAACCAAAGACTCGACAGCACCAGCTAGCCCCATCACTATGAGTGCTTGATTGATTTTTCATCATATTCTGTGATGAAAGATAATTTTGCAACTAAGAAGCCACTATCTGAATTTTGATGCCATCCAAGAGACAAATTTGAAGTTTTTTTTTTTTTAAGATAAAGTGAAAATCATCATTCTGCGCTTTACTTCGCAAATTAGAATTCTCTGCCAATGTGGCTACTAAGACAAAAAACAGATCCCGCTTCAATATTTACAATATCTGCTTTGAATACGTTATCAAATTCATTGCCTTACAATTTTGAATGAAATAAAACTTGGATTTAACATGCCAAAATGTTTAAAAATTTGTTTATATCGTGAATACTTCTGTTAATCAGTTTAGCACCTATGTAGGTACTAGGTGAAAATATCGTCACCCTTATGCCAAAGACACATATGTGCAAAATTGGTGTTTTGAGAAAACAATATTTAAAGTTCCAAATTTCAATTACTTTCAATGGGTAAAATTAGGCTTAGATCAAATTTTAAGCCAAAAATAATTATTGCTTTTGCTATAGGTTAACATATCAAATGACAACTTTAAAAATGCAGTTAGGTTAAAACAGCAAAAAATTTACATATATGCCTTTGTACTTTGGCATTAGGGCAACAATAGTGCTCTGTGACGAACTTTTATTCTGAAAAGTGCTCCGCAGTTCAAAACGTTTGGGAATCTCTGTATTTGGCCACCTAAGCGTATAACTTGTCTGTTAAGAGCCAGGAAATAAGCTGAAAGACTACTCTCAAAACATAGCAGAGTGGAATTTTCTGCACTCTTCATTGACATCATCAAAATTAGGATTAATATAATATAATTTTTTATTTTAAAATTATTCCACTACCTAATCTTAATTCCAATGTATTTCTTAAGATAGTATACATAAAACCACACCACAACGCGACGTTTGGTTTTAACTGTATTTTCTACTTAACTCAATCCATGCTCTTAAGTGTTTGTAAAAATCTTAGTTAAGAGAGTGATGAAAACATTTTCTTTCACCAGGAAACGTGTGGTGCCTCTATACCAGGAACTGCCAGTAGCGTCCCGAATAAGCAGTGGACCATTGCCACTGGCATTGAGAACCTTAAGGAAGGCGAGACATTGATCTGCAGCCCTGATGGGGAGCAGTGTAGATCCGTGCAGTGTTTTTCTGTTAACCCAGACTCTACTTCAGGTAACATCCACCAGGATCACTACCAATTATTAGGCTTGTGTAATTCAAGGTATTTTGACATTGTGATGTATCTTGTTGTATACACTATGTCAGTATTCATGGGTTATCAAAATTGAAAGTTATGTTCAGCACACTAGTGGGTGGGTAGGTACCTACTACTTAGCAACAAATTGTGAAATTGAAAAAAATATTGGTCCATCAAGACACTGTGAATGCCAGTCACAGTGAAAAATCATTGGTATAAATCACCGATAATTTAAAATCTCAGTCACTGTAGTCACTGATATTGTAAAATCACTGTTTAGCCCATCTCTATTGCCACTAATGGCAAACAATAGGAGGGGGAGGGGGATCCTTCCTGTCCAATCAGGAGAGAGAAGACCTCTCATTGTAGAATTATTAGAAAAGGAGTGGCAATTCAAAATTAAAAGCAACACAGTAAACAACAAACAAATTAAACAAAGTACATTTGGACTCTAATAAAATAAAACTAAAATAATAATAAATTTACAACCAAAAATGAACAGAATATAATCTTTATTTTATATGCTTTAATAAATAGCGTGGAACATAATATATTCACAATTATTTCTTGAGTACATACATCTTTAATATTTTAAAGAAATATTTGGCAAAGTAAATAAAAATAAATGGTTGCCTATGCTCGGTAAGTCTTCTAAACTGATAATTTGTTGTATGTGTATGTCACAGCAAAGATAATGGCTCTGAAGTCTCTTGCTCAGGAGCAATGTGGAGGTATACCCTTACTCCAGACAAACCAGGATGATCTACATGACGAAACCGAGTTGGAACAAATGGTCGACGAGATGGAGGAGGAGGTTGGTTCTTCTATATAATAAATCTTTTCTTAGTTGCTAGGTGTTGAAGTAGACTGACAACAATTCTAAGGGATATTTGCACTCTTTTGACCTTTTCAATATATTATGTTTCTGGCTCTTGCAATGGATGTTAAGTATTGTGCACTCTCTTGGGTTGGATCAGTTTGAAATTAACCACATATTTTTTTAAATTATGTTAAAAAACTCAAAGAAGTTAATATTATTAAATACAACTAAAAATATAAGAACACTAATGAAAACAAATGCATAAAGAAAGACAACAAAACAATGGAGTAAGGTTATTGACATAAACATTTTATGGCAGCACGTGTTTACCAACCTAGCAAACAACAGCTAAAGCATTTATTTACAAGATATGTTTGTCACATTACTCCTCTCCCCCACCCCCTCTCCCATCCCCCCTCGCAAATCACACTTTACACTTTATGTTCATTCATCTCAAGCATCATCTGGTTGTTGGTGAGGAGTTGTAGATTCAAACTTTTAGTTAGCACATCTGTTACCTGTTCTTTGGTACGAATATGTTCCAATAAAAAACATCCTTCCTGGTACTTTTCTCTAATAAAGTAATACCTCACTTCAATATGGTTAGTCTTATGGATAAATTTGTGATTTTTCACTAGTTTTATTGCACTGAAATTATCTAATAACAACCAGGGAGTCTCCCTGGAACCAGAACCGATAACTAGAGACATGCAAAAGGTGAGGTTATTTTTAGGGGAAAAGTGGTGTTATTTTTCTAAAAAAAAAAAATTTATGGTGAAAGCGATGTTATTATTTATGTAAATACAGGTCAAATTAGTATAAATTAAAAAAAAAAAATAGGGCCAAAGTCCAGATAACGGTAGCACTCTTCTTGATGCATCAACATTAAGTTACTATCATATTATATTGAGCACACAGTGATGTTTAATTCTATTTCATTACAGTAAATAAATGGCTCCATTATTAATCAAAGCGATGCTATTGTATACTGGATGAGTTTCACAATGAGTACTGTATTTACTATGTATCTATCTACGCCAAGTTAGTTGTAAAATAAACATTTCTTACACTCTCAAATGAAAATATTTCCATTGTGACCATAATATTTTCCTTAAGGTTCATCCTTTTGTCGGTCAGAACATTATTGCATCTCACAAGAAATCTTTGAATCGACTTTTGCACATGCGAACTAAACTGCCTCCTCCCATATCTTTTTCCAATTCATATGACAAGTCCTCTTTCTCCTTGGCTGTATTCAACAGAGTAATTACCTATGCCTGGCGTTTGGTACTTCTCGGAATTTTAGACACTCTATGTTTCTCTGATTTGATGTGTTTGATTCAGGAATACCTGAAGTCCCATGATACACCAACATTAGAGAACTTGCGTAAAGCTTTCTGAATTTTTTGTTCATATTGTCTATTTAATTATTCATTAACATATTTGGGGAGAACTCAAATATAAATATAGACAAAACATTTTACATTTAGAACTCGATATCTCAATATTATTATGTTCAATTTTTACAAATAGCAATATCAAAATAATCGATTGTAACTCTTATGTTTAGACCAAAATATCCATCTGTTGTAAAGTCCATATATATTAATGTCCTGGCTTGGACCTAATGAGAAATCTTTTAACGACTACAAATAAAGAATCGATCCAGCAAAATCGAAATTTAATTATTGTAATGGGTAAAAGTAGAGCTCGTGATTTTTAAGGCTATTCTCCAAAAACAAAGCCTAAATATCCGTGTAAATACTAATATATCTTGTGATCTATTTATAACTTTAAAATCTACAAAAACGGATACCATCCATATAAATGGCAGTCCTGGCTTAGTGCTATCACCAGTGGTATCACGTTGAAAATTATATTGAACAAGGTGGTACTTGCCAGATTACAAAAAAATTGTTTATTTAAAAAAAACTTAAATTCATGTTATTCATTAGGGGTTTGCGAACTTTGGTTTTTTCATTCAAGTCAAACTCAAGTCGAGTATTACTGAAAGCTCTCGAGTTTGAGTCGAGTTCGAATATACCCATAATTTTAAAATGTTAAGTGTATATATTTAATTTAAATGTAAATAAGTACCGGTAACACAGCTTTAAAATTCCAGGTTTAAATAATAATAATAATAATAATAGCTCGCGTCTTACTACCCGTTCGGGTTATACGCTTTAAGTACTAATTACACTAATGGGTTAGGAATTGGGAAGGTCAAATTAGAGGAAGTGAACCCGCATTTGTGTGGAGGGAGAGTGGAAAACCATTTAGGGAAAACTACCCCCAGTTCACCTGACCGAGATTCAAACCTCGATCTCCCCGTCCTCAACAGTCAAGCTCAACACGTCTAGTGGGTTAGCCAACTACGCCACTGAGGCGAGTCCAGGTTTAAAACAATATACTAAAACACATGTTCTTAAAATATGAATGACATTCATTTTTATAAATATAAATACTTTTAGAAAAAAAACACCATTTAAAAATAAGAACAACACTAAAAAATATATAGGGCCTAATAGAAAAAATATATGGACTAATAGAAAAAAAATTAAAATGGTTTCAACACTCATGTCCTTAAGGACATTAAAATTACACTAACAATTATAAAAAAAGTAATGAAATTAATAATTACATGTTGGCTTGGAAATGTACAATAAGATAGTGTAGAAACACTGCACAATAATGTAAAGTAAGTGATAGTAAAGGAAGTCTATCTTAAATGATAGGTTAGGCCTGGATAGAAAAACAAACTTTTCTCTTCATTTCTTCAAACACTTTTACACTTCACACTTCTTCAAAGTTTCCAGAGTAGCACATTGTTTTAAAATTTCAGAAATATTACTTTTTCATTAATGTATATTCATATGAAAAAAAAATAGTTCTGAAAATTCAAAACCATGTGTTACTGTAGAAGTTTGAAAAAGTGGGAAGTGTAAAATTGTAAGAAGAAATAGAGAAGTGTGTTTGTTTATATCTAGGCCTAACCTAACTTTCCTATCAAGGTGGCCTCCTTTACTATCACTTTAGATTATTGTGGAATTTTTCTACACTGTTTTGATAAAAAGTTAATGAAATGGCTATTTTAATAAGCTAATATTTTCCCAAAATATGCTTCAGTAACTTTATTTATCCTTTAAGAAAATGTAAGCATCATAAACAGTTAGAAATTTGAAGTGTTTTGTATTTTGTTTACTATTTAGTGTAACCGTGCATGATCACGTTTTCTGTTCCATTTCCATTCCTCTATGCACAGTTGCACATGTGCGTTGTACGGGCTCTCATTAGACATTATTTTATTGAGATTTACTTCAATTCTATTTTTAATGCTTATAAAAGTTTATGCTCACCATACTTTAAAATTTAAAATAATATTTTTAGCAAACAATATGAAATAATAGATGCTTTTTTAATATAAATGTAAGTTTGGTAAAATATGTATAGCAATAAATAAGATAATTGATTTTAGACAGGTTAGCCAACACAATTCTATAACTAAATAGTAACTAAACTAGTGCTGGTTTTGTAGCTAAATATATTAATTAATACAAGTTTTAAATATTTTAAGTTTGAAAACATTTAATATAATAATATATTCTTGATATTACATATTGAACAAAACATAAATTATTATTTTGAAAAAGGACCCGGTAAAACTAGTTCAACTTGAAGATCAAAATCCAGTACTTGCAGAGCCCTGTTATTCATTTGAAAACAATAAAATTCCTGGTATCACAAATGTGAATTTTGCATGTCCCTACCAATAACCAAAACTAACAGTTATTTTTAATGAATTTAACCAGAATCGGAATTAATATATATTTTTAGGTTTATAAAGGTTCTTAAGGTTTATTTAATTTCTTTAAAACTATGCATTTTATGTATTTCTTTCTGAAACTTAATTTTATATTGAAAATAAAATTTTCCCTCTTCTAAATAATTTTTGGGAGGGCAAGATATATTTATTTTCCAAGGGTATTATAGAAGTATCACTGATCACTTAGCAATACTCATGAGTTCAGATTTATGAATAATGATTATTGTCAAATTGTTTAGGGTTTTCTTATTTTACTCTTTAGGCTATGAGCTTAGTAAGATGTATATAGTTTTAAGTGACAGTAAACATGTCTATGTAAAATGATTCAAAAGGAGGTGGCCCAATGGCTAGATAATTTTATAATAAAGGAAATTGATAAAACTAAAGAAAAAGGAAAAATAAACTACTAAGAATAAATTTGATGAAGAAAGCCCACCTAGGGAAAGAGGAAAGATGTGGGAAGAATCCAATGCACAATGCTTCTTCCTTTCTTCTGTCTTCTATAGTAGAAGTAGTCACACACACATTTTAAACACAAATATAATAATATTTCGGCATTGTTGCCTTTATCAAACACAAAGAAGAAGAGAGTACAAATAACACAAACAATGGATTACTCCATTTTGAATTTTGAATTAAACTGTTAGAAACAAATTGTGCCAACTGTTTTTGGGAGTAGAGATAAATTCCTTGGTTGTGGTTAATATTTATAGAAAACTGATGATGATGATGATGATGATGATGATGATGATGATAATAATAGATAAAAGATAATAATAATAGTAATAATAATAATAATAATAATAATAATAATAATAATAATAATAATAATAATAATAATAATAATAATAATAATGTTAAATTTGGAAAATAATAATAATATAGAAATAAACTATCTTCTGTTGAGGCCTGGTGGTAATCTTGATTTGGTAATCCATTGGTGGGCCAGTTCCCACTGTCTAAGTTGAGAACTGTTGCACTGTTTGGGAAATGCTCTTAATATTTTGGTGGTGTAGCAGGTTTGAAAGTCCTGGTTGTGGGTACTAGCATGGATGGGTACAGGCTTGTCCGGATCTTTGTGGTTTGTGTCAAAGCGATGATTGTTCATTCGCTGTCTGAGAGAACCTGTAGTGAGGCCTATATATTCTGCATCACATGATTTGCACTGTAGTTGATATATCAAGTTATTGGTTTTGCAATTGTAATACCAGCCCCCTAAACTTCACCCACAATAAATCACATCATAGTCTTACCTTCCTTGATGTGAATCTGGTCCTTGAAAATAACCAAATTCGTACCACTATACATATAAAACCCACCAATCACCAACAATACCTCCACTACCATATCAGCCATCCTTCATACACAAAAAGGTCTCTACCATTCAGCCTTGCCACACGAGCCAAACGGATATGTTCAGAACCCGACGATTTAACTGAATATTGTAAACAACTCTCCACAGTTTTCCAAAGTAGAGGTTACCCCAAGCCTCTAATAGACAACCAAATCTCCAGAGCACTCTCCAGGGATGACCACGACCCTCCAAAAAAAGTTGAGGACATCCCTCTCACAACCCAATACCATCCTGGTCTACAACGTATCAACACCATCCTTAAATGTGGTTACAAATTCCTAACCAGTTCTACCCAGACCCAAAACCTTCTTAGTTCACCCCCAAGAGTCACTTTCAAACGGCCACCTAATCTCCACAATATTCTAGTCTATCCCAAACTTCCTGACCCCAAGAGAATCCGAGAAGAAAAACCTACTAACAAAGGTTCACACCCCTGCGGTAGCACCCGTTGCAGCACATGTGGAATCCACCCACCAGCTACATCCTTCAACAGCAAAGTAACCAAATTGGAATACAAAATCCCTAGGTATTACAATTCCAAAACCAATAACTTGATATATCAACTACAGTGGAAATCATGTGATGCAGAATAAAGGCCTCACTACAGGTTCTCTCAGACAGCGAATGAACAATCATCGCTTTGACACAAACCACAAAGATCCGGACAAGCCTGTACCCATCCATGCTAGTACCCACAACCAGGACTTTCAAACCTGCTACACCACCAAAATATTAAGAGCATTTCCCAAACAGTGCAACAGTTCTCAACTTAGACCGTGGGAACTGGCCCACCAATGGATTACCAAATCAAGATTACCACCAGGCCTCAACAGAAGATAGTTTATTTCTATATTATTATTATTTTCAAAAATTTAACATTATTATTATTATTATTATTATTATTATTATTATTATTATTATTATTATTATTATTATTATTATTATTTTCTCTTATCTATTATTATTATCATCATCAGTTTTCTATAAATATTAACCACAACCAAGGAATTTATCTCTACTCCCAAAAACAGTTGGCACAATTTGTTTCTAAAAGTTTAATTCAAAATTCAAAATGGAGTAATCCATTGTTTGTGTTATTTGTACTCTCTTCTTCTTTGTGTTTGATAAAGGCAACAATGCCGAAATATTATTATATTTGTGTTTAAAATGTGTATGAGACTACTTCTACTATAGAAGACAGAAGAAAGGAAGAAGATATCACCTTTGTGCATTGGATTCTTCCCACATCTTTCCTCTTTCCCTAGGTGGGCTTTCTTCATCAAATTTATTCTTATTCTTAGTAGTTTATTTTTCCTTTTTCTTTAGATTTATCAATTTCCTTTATTATAAAAGTAAACATGTCTAGTGAGTATTGAGAAATGAGAACCTGCCCAGGGTCTGGATTTACTAACGAGTGCAATTCTGCTTCGGCGAAAGTCTAGAAATGGCTCAACTTTGCACCCAAGATACTCCCAAAGATACATCTTATTATTGGCTCAATTTCCATATTCATTAAACAAGGCGCAAACTGGTGGCAAGATTATGGTTACATCACCATAAACGTCATCAATTTACGCTCTTTTCGACCAATCCTTGCGAATAATTTACTTCAAAACTCAAGGCTACTTTATTTTAAGTCTTTAATGAAAATGACAGCAAATACAAAGATTTCTAAACATTTTGCTTATAAACTAGCAATAAGATTAGAAGCAGCCTCTTTCTTGATGCTTTACAAAAACACTATTGGTTCACTATTTTGTATTTACTTATATTATTAGTAGAAATGGGTCGAATTCACTATTTCTCGAATCTGAATCTACATTTTATTTTCAAATCTTGAATCCGAATCCTAGCAAATTGTTATACATTTTAATGATTTACAAATATACCTACATTACACAATATAGGCCTAAACTGTGAATTAAGATTTATTTTAATCATTGCATTGACAAGCCTTTTCAATTCTTGACTAAGAGTATGAAAACTACACTAGGGAAGATCATTATGTGACACAATATCTTCTGAGCCTGCTTTTTATTATGTAAATAAATTTTCCATGGAGTGATCTGATCTAATCTATGGCCTGAGCTAAGATCATAAACTAATACTAGTTTATCCCAAATACCCTTAGCATTAGTACTAGACTGTTAGTTCCTCATTAGTATCAAAAATAGTATTAATTGCGCTAAGAAATCCTTGGTTTCAAACTCTTCTATATTCTGATGTTCACCAGTTTTAATCAATTTTAGCTCACCTATAATGAAGTTTAAGATTTTGTGAGGTTTCAGTGTGAGGGTTGTTTGGCACTTTCATTTTGACCAGTTTTCTTGCTCTTACAACTTTTCAGTTCCAGCTTTGAAGAAATCTGTGTGTATTTCAAACATTCAATACACAGCTACAACCCATTAATTATTCCGTTATAATACTGGACCCCTAACCACTTGAGGAAGTGGATGATTAAATACAACTTAAAACATAAAAACACTGTAATGAAAAATATAAATACATGAAGAAAGTAAACTAATACAACAATGGAGTAAGATTTTTGACACATACCATTGACGACAGCACACATGTATACCAACCTATCTTTCAACAACAGATGAAACAAAATACACTTGGTCACAACAACAAAATTCAGTTAAAACATTTGAAGAAGTCGATAAGTTTGCTAGATCCAGCAATTTAATAGATTAGTAAAAAAAAATATATATATAGTGAAATTATAGTAAATTTTGGCGATTTTTATAAGTAGTCTTCAATAGACCTCATTTCATTATAAATTTACAATAAAATCTAAATGTTAAAAACAAGATTTCTTAACTGACTTTTAAAATACGATTTTATTCTTTTTTTCAGTTGCATACACCACCTCAAAGTTCCTCACTGGGAGATGGTTCTACTCAACCAATTTCTACTTTTGGGATGCCTTATGGTAAATATTATGACAGGTTAAATAATATCTCAAGAATGGTAGGTAAATGCCAACACGCTAGCAACAATTAGTTTCTAAGTCATTTCATCAATTTGTACTACTAAAAGAGTTTTGTTAGTGTTTTGTCTGTTAAACTTTCACTAACAATTTGAAAACTTTATCATATTTTAGCTTCTATTAATGTCCACAAAAAAAAAAGAAGCTAAAATAGGTTGTCCTTAAAAAGTTATAAAAAATAAACATTCAAGACTTTTTGTTGCTTAAGAAGATTGTTAATTTGGTCCTAAATAAATTTGTAAATTTGGAAATAATAATATTTTAATAATTATGCTCTCGTAATCACCATTATACTACTATTATGGTAACCACTCTAGTCATGTACATATGTACAGTCAATCTGCAGTTCCAGATTGTGGTTGATTTTATTTTTAGTTATAGAAACAATTTTATTTGCAAACAACTAGGAGCAGGATACAACTAACAACTATTATATATAATTTATTTTCATTATTTTTGTTATTGCGTCTCCCTAGCCACATAGGTTATACACATGTGTACTAATTACACTAATATATTAGAGATGAGCTAGCATGAATTTAGAGTAAGTGCACTTACATTTTAGGGGGGGAAAAAGTTTAAAACTATTTAGGAGAAAAAACCCTCAATACATTCAACCAGTATTCAAAACCCGGTGTTGTCTTCGTCATCACCAACAAAAGTACCTGGAACTGTTGTTAATGATTGTATGTATGGGGAATATTCCAGCAATCTGCAGTCTACGGACTGTGCCATCAGATTGAAAGGCTAAGAATGTTGATTCAAACTGAATAATGTGTGGCTGTCAACAGTCAGCACCTTCAGTGGGGATCTGACAGTCTATGAACTGTAGAACGACTATGTGGATGGGTGACATTAAATTGCCTTTGGAAAAAATCTCCTGAATACGGCCATAGCAAGATTAGTGTTAAATTATTTTAGAAGCCTTGTTTCATTTGCTTGCTTTTTGAAAAAAAAAAAAAATAATGTATCTTGTTTTAGTACTTGACCCATTGGATGGACTTGAGATTTCCAGGTCTGGTTCATTTCCTCTCCATCCAGGAGATTGTGCTCGAGTTCAAGACATAGATTGGGATAAGTTGGCGATAGTGTGGTTCAGAGAGTCTGTGAGGAACATCGAGTAAGTGGGAAATCTCAATTTATTCACTCTTTTATTCGACTTTCACAAATGCAAGATAAACAAATACTCTTGAAATCTTTACTTTTTGTAATAGGTAATAATACTTTTTAAATAGTCACTACTAGAGATGAATAAAAAACATTTTTCTCGAATCTGAATATTCCTTTTGCCTACAAATCCCAAATCTATAATCTTAATACTTAGCCACATTTTAGGAAAAATTGTATTAGTTTAGTTGATTTATTTTTCTTCAATTCTGATTTGGTTCACATTTTATTTAGTGGCAAATTGTCTAAAATAATTAACATTCAAAATTTGAAATTAAAAAAAAACATTGTCTTAAAATATGATTATTTTTTTTCACCCCTAAAATCTCAAATATCACTAAGAATTCATATATTTGATGTAGCCATCCCTGGTCATTTATATAAAACCACTTTTGTGCTAAATAAAATTATTTGATTTATTTAAATTGTTAGTTGAGTCTATACAGTATATGTCTTTAAATAAATAAATAAATAAATAAAAATAGAAAATTAAAAGAATATGATATATAGATACAGCTATAATTGCATTTAACAACCAGGGTATTTTGGCTATTCAATCCATCAGTAATACACTTGTTGACTGCTTGATTTAGATTTACATTACATTACTAAAGTTTTACATTTTCTTTGCCCACTTTTTTGGGCTAATGGTATAAGACATTACTATCGCAAGTAACTGCATTGCCACTGACAAAGAGATCGAGGCTCGAATCCCAGTCAGGTGTACCAAGTTGTTTTCCTTAGTGGTTTTACACTCGCCTCACCAGGTAAATTCAGGTACACTTCCTCTAAACTCAGTCACCTCATCTTTAACACATTAGGGTGATTAGTACATATGCGTATGGGTAGTAATATGTGATGCTAAAAATAAAATTACATATTCTTTAACATAGTTAATATTATATGGTTTTCTGCCTAACGGCATGTACTCTCACAATGGCTCTTCACGCTGTTCTTTCCTCATCACTCCTTTACATCCGTCTCTTAGTGACTCCCACCTTAATGCAATCCATTAACTTGTACCGTCTGCATTTTCTTCCCCTCTTTCTATCCACCATACCATTCTTTCCATAACTTCCACCAGTGAACTTTCCCTCCTCATGTCTATTCCAATTCCTCTTCCTGTTTTTAACAACTTATATCCTTCTCTTTTCTCCAACTCTCCTTACTCTTTCCGTCGAGCTTACCTTTTCTGATCTCTACACCTACATTTCAAACACTTCCATCTCTGCTCCTCCTCCTTCCTTAGTTCTCACATCTTCTCTGCTCCATATAATGCCACACTCCTCAATGTTGTGAAAATATGTTTTGATGAATTTATTCATCTCTTTCTTTTCTATTTCTTGTTCCTGGTTAAAAATCCTACTTTGTTGCAAATATCATTGTAAACATGAATTTTTCCTTCAAGCTCTGCACAGATTTTATTTCTCCCCTCAGGTAGTTTTCTTTTGATCAGTCTTTTTATTTTGTCTCTTAATTCTAGGGGTCATGTCTGACCATGTCTTCTGTGCTCCCATACCCCTTCTTAATTTGGCCCTGAGTGAAATAGTACTATTAATAGAAAACTTAAGACTGAAATTCTTCTTTTTATCTTTAAATATTTACCTAAGACTAAAATTATTATCTTTATTATTAAATATTTGCCTCGTTTTTTACTATATGACTGTTACGTTTGATACCAGCTAGGGTTATAACGTCAAAGGTAAGTCAGTGCATTGAGTTGAGAGAATAAGTACTTTTTTTTTCCAAACGCTATCAATTAGTTCTAAATCCATCACCTTATACATTCTTAGCTTAATTATTCTATTTCATTAAACCAGATTAAACGAACCCAACAATTATTTGCCACTACCTATCCATCCTATAAGTCCATCCTTACACTTTAGGACCACGGGACCGAGGGTAGTGACAGTATTACTAATTATACTATGTATGAAATAAAGGGCACAGAGAAAATACAATTGGTAATAAATAAAAAGTAAAATTATAGAATATTAGGAAAATGGTACAGCACGAATAAAAGTAAAAACAGTAACACATAATTACACACACTTCGATATTTTGATGCTATTATAGCATCTTCCTCAGGAAGTATTAGTAATTAGACTAAACAGGATGTTGTCTTCCAATATCCTGTTTAGTCTAATTACTATTAATTCCTGAAGAAAATGCTATAATAGCATTGAAATATTGAAGTGTGTGTAAATAAGTATTACTAATTAATATACTTTAGCCATTTATTTAGGAGTCAGAGTCAGACATTAAAAAAATAGAGGCGTCTGAGTCGAAGGCTTAGTGTATCGACTTCCCATGCCTCGATCTTCTCTTCTTCTCCCTATAATCGTACTCTGTTTGCTCATTCCTATTCTTACAACTCCTTCTGAATGCTTTGTTCTTTCATTTCACCATGGTGTCTCCTTCCATTTCCTCTTTTCACTTGTCCTCCCACATACCTCCTATATGTTTTGCATCTCAACCTTGGGCTTCTTGCCTTTCTTAAATAGTTATCTTTACTCTTCAGTTTTAAGCCTCCACACCATTATCATACTTCCCAACTTATAAAGCCCTTTTCCAAGTAAGTTGGTCTAGGCCCTGAGCAGCCTCCTGGCTTCTCCTGGGATTTACATCCAACTTCCACAAGGCAACTCAGACCCTGAGACACACCACGTGGAGAAAAGAACAGGATTGAGTAGGACAGGCTAAGTGGGACCCACTGAGTAGGCTCCTTGTATTGCACTTCACATAATTATTTGTCTCTTCCACTTAAATAAAATTAAAACATCTATATGTAGATACACTTTTATCAAACTGGGTAAATACTATACTAAATTAAGATTACTTTCTTCACAGCGTGGACTTGCCGCCACTTCCCTTGAAATTGAAAAAGTTGGGGGAACCTTTTTGTAAACTGACCTTACCTCCTTCCACATTAACTCTGGACCACTTAGAGAGTGTGAGACTCAGAGACAAACTTCACATACATCCAGAAGAGGGCGCAGCCAATTGGCTGCGGCAACTAACGGGTGAAGACAAGAGTACCACCACAAAGAAACTGGGCATACAAATTGCCCTTGCATTACAGGATGTAAGTGTGATGGCTATTATTGCTATTATTGCTATTATTATTATTATTATTATTATTATTATTATTATTATTATTATTATTATTATCATTATCATTATCATTATCATCATCATCATCAACATTACTTTTAAGCGGGATTAGTTAAGACGTTATATTCTTAGTAATTGTAAGCTATAATTTGTATTCATAAATTTAAAAAAAACTTGACCCAACAATCAAACCCAGGACCCTTGGTCTAGCACGCCAATACTCTACCACTAATCTCACCAGGAACTGTCCCGTGCTCAGGGTAAATATTCCTTCATGGACAGCTTAAGACAGAGTCTGTGATGAACGTGTGGAATCATATGCTAACAATGAGCTATCATTAATACCACAGCCACCAGCAACTCGGGAGGTCAACTTTATTCTGCCACTGGTACATACCCACTTTGGTGGCCATATGGTCCAAGGCATCACTCTCGCAATATACTAGACTGCTGATGACAAGGAGATTGGGGCTCTAATCCCAGTCAGGTGTAGTGAAGAGTAAAAGGGTGGTTTTACCAGAATGGTTTTCCACTCTCCCATCATACAGATGTGGATACAATTACTCTAAATTCAAGCTTACTTATCTCTAACACAAATGCTCACACAATTAATGACAATCAACAATTAACAAGCGTTTTCCTACTTCCATATATTTTGACTTTTTTGTGACCCAACTGGGTAGATAAACATTCAAACAATTGAATTTGAGATTGTGATGGATATCGACGTTTCCTGACCCACTGAATCCATAAAAGTGTTTTTTATGATGCTCTCTGTGTGTATCTCGGCCTGGAGATAAAATCATTTTACCGATCAAGCTAAAACTTGGTATCTAGGGTTTCCATAAGGTTCCCCAAGGAATTCTTGGAATTAGCCAAATAACACTAAAATTAAGGGTAGTTTACTTAGGGGTCACAAGAATTATCTCAAAATTATCTCTAATAATTTTAATTAAATTTTATATCCAGGCACTGTACAACATTACAAACAAAATGGCACATCTCATTTTTCTCTGAAAATAAGAAATCCTTTAGATAGTACATTACATCAGCGGATATCTCCAATTTTGATCATATCCCTGCATCTCTTTGAGATACAAAATAGCTTATCATCGCAAAGTTGTAACACTATTAAAAATAAAAATAAACTTTTGTTTGCGATATATTTATATAAAACAAATAGTTTCTTGGCTTTTTGAATATACTTTTAAATAGAGGTCTGGGAAATTTGGAGCAGATTGTTATGCTCTTTTGTGAACAGCGATGCTACATTTTTCACATCATGTTTCTGTATCAGTGTATTTTATTTCATATGTGCTCTTTGTGGAATATGACTCTTTGTCCATCATGTTTCTGCAAAAATGTCTCGTTGAGTTTGAGATAAATGTCTCCATTTATAGATAAAGGAGCGAGAAATTCTGAATGATACATTGTATTATTATTTTTATTCTTTCTAACACGTTTTATTAGATTACAATATTTGGTCCCTGATCTTTTATTTCAGAATGCTACTTCATGGATGTTAGCCACTGCCGCGGCTTTATATTGGAGGGTGGTCGGGAGAGCTAACCATGCCATATCTTGTTTACGCCAAGCACTGCGCTATGTGCCAGATGCCGACAGAGACATTCCATTGGTCAACCTAGCCAGTTTGCTCCACAGGTGAGTTCATGACCTTATTTCAGTCTTAACATTTGTCTCCCTACTGATCTAAGGAATATTCCATTTCTGAGATGAGCTTTGAGCTGTGAAAAGTATTTGTTTTATTTTGATTAATAGTAAATTGATGACTTTGATTTGGTTTGCTATGTTTGTCCTAGTATTAAGCTAATTTTTAAATGCATCAAATATGCTCTGAACTTTTAAATCAACATTCCATAAGTTTGTTTATTAAGGTTTACTTTATTCTTGTGAAAGTGCTACTTTGATAAAAAAAATTCTATTAAATTAAGATCCGTAAAAATGTATAGATTTTAATCATGTGGCCCTAGTTAGAACCTGTAAATTACAGGTAAATGATAACTGTTAGCAAAATTAGGGAGTTTTTTAATTCGTTAGGTGAAATTTTATGGGAAATAAATATATTTATTGCGTTTATTCAAATACAGTCTTTAGTCGAGCTCATGCTTATTTATTTTTGGATGCATTTAAAAAATGTTTCTGTGTAATAAAGGGAGTGTTTGAATTTTTCAATCAGGTAAAAGTTTAGGTTTTTTTTTTTAATTTTGTGGCCACCTTGTTTGATGTTTTGAAAGTAAAACTATTATATATGGTTGACCTCGGCTGTCTTGGAGTAAAGGGCTTGCCTCAGTACCCGATGTTTGTGGGTTCAATTCTAGCCGGGGTCGATGGATCTTTGAGCGATAAAAATCTGTAGTACAACTTTCTTCAGAGGGGAAGTATAGCTGTCAGTCCCTCCCATGTTGATTGTGGCATGTAAAAGAACCCTGGAAGGTATGTAAAAATACCTTTCCAGGCAAAATTGGTATTCCCTTTTGCTCTCGGTCATATAAATTCTCATGTGCTGATATAATCATTCAGTTCAAGAAATGCATATTAAATGCCTCAAATAAATAAAAGAATAAAAATATTATTTGTTTGCATAAATTTGGTGGATGACTGGATGTAATTAGATAAAAAAATATGTGATATTTTTAGTGTGACCTCTATGTCACCATGTATCCCTATAAGGAAGAGACATATTATATATTCACATCCACTGTTTATTTCCTATGTTTGTCTTTTATGTTTTTCCTTTTACATGTACCTTTCTAAGTGTCCTATTATTCTTTACATATTTCCTTTTTCGCTCTTTTGTGCTTTTTGGTTTCCTCTTATAGAATGTTTCATTGCCCGTTTCCCACTTCCTCCTGATGAGTTCCAATAGAATGAAACCTAGGTCAGGGTATTGGGCAGTAACTATCGATTTTCTTCGAGAGGCAGCCATTACCTCTTTGTTCAATGGCAGCAATTTAAAGTGTGAACTCTGTTTTTCTTTCATTGTAAAAGCCATAGTGTGTTCCTTCCTTTAATATGTTTCTAACCACCTTTCCAAATATAATTTGTCACAATATAGTAATTCTTTTTTTTATAACCTAGTTCAATGCCTTAACACATAGTAGTTAGACTGTGCACCTTCTAATACAGTTTTGTGATATGGTTACTTGACAGAGCTGGACTCTACAACGATGCCCTCACAGTGGCTATAACAGCAGTAAACCACGCCCCCAACTCGGGCATCACTTATTTTACTGTGGGAAATATTTATACCTCACTTGTAAGTACTATAGGCTAATTTAAGATTTAATAGGGTTGTGCAAGTATTTGAATTTTGAATAATCTTGAAACATTAATGCCAAATTAATTCAAAACTTTGAATAGCAAGCTCGAATAACAAGATCGAATAGTGCTCATAAATCTTTTTTGAAGTTCCGCTAGTTTATTTTCAGACGGCAGTTGGCGCAAGCCAAGCGTGTGGGTATAAACTGGTGATTCAGAGTTAAAAATACACCTGTCCTTTGTTCTACTATGGGGGAAGCAGAATACCATTGTTAGCAGAGAGAGTGGTTACCATCCTCGTAAGGTAGCCCCTTTACTTCCCGGGTAAGGGGATTTTACTGATGAAGGAGAGAGAAACATGTTAGGTTACATGTGACTTGTTAGTGAGCAAGACAACTCTGAGTAAGTACAGATTAAAAGGGGGTTTCAAATCTAGGGAACATTTAAGGGGTGTCTAACCCTAAGAACATTTAAGGGGAACTAAAACTATAAACTAAAATTTAAGTGGCTTCAAACATAGAAGAAATTTAAGGAGTGTCAAACCTAAATAACATTTAAGGAGAGTTAAACTTGGATAAACATTTAAGGGGTGTCATACTTAAAAGAAATGAAAAGGTGTCATCCTTCGTACACAAAAAAGGTATCTACTAGATATGGGTCAAATCCACTATTATCCGAATCTCGAATCCAAATCTACATTTTATTCTTGAATCCGAATCCGAATCCTAGCAAATCCTTATAAGTTTTAATTATTTACAAATAGACCTACATTACACAATATAGGCCTAAACTGTGAATTAAATTTATTTCAATCATGCTTTCAATTTTAATTCACCCCAACCACCCCTCGCAAAATACAGGTTTTAAAATCTAGCCAAATCAAACAATCTAGACTCATATTATTGTTTAAAAATCAAATCAATCAAAATTTTAGTGTCTTTTAGTTATTTTTAAAAGTGTTGTTAGAATGAGTTAATTTTCTAAAAAAAACATTTGAAATAAACAGATTAGGCCTACCTAACCTTTGATCAACTTTAATCATCATTAAAGGATATTTTATTGTATTAAGATAGCAAAAATAAAAATACAAACATATTTTTAATAAAGACTAAAACAACATGCCTAACAATTAAACATACATTGGAAATAGTGAACTCAATAGTGCCTAAGTGTGTTTTATTATTATTTTCTTATATATCCATTATCTATTTTCGTGTAGAAAACAAATATATTCGATTCTTGCGATATATCGATCTCTGAGAATACAATATATTTTAAACACGAACATATTTTCGACTACAATATGTTCATTCCCATTTCATAAGGCAGGACTATGTTTGAATATTTCTACAATTACTTCAATAACATATTTAAAAAAATAATAAACTCTTAAGTTAAAATCAATACAAAAACAAACAATGGATTAGAAAGTCGTTATTTGATTCTTAAAACTCGAGAGCGCTTACTAAGTGATCAGATTACCTGAATAGATTTTAAACAAACAATCGATATATGATACATAAAAGTCTTTCACAAGCTAAGTTTACCTGGATGACAGCTCGAAATGTTACTAAAAGTAACCCCTAATATATCACTACGCCAACAGATGACATCTATTACTTTGTATGACTGTAATGAAAACATATGGTAATATATCAATGTGATAGTTAACCACAGTAATTTAAGCCAATTTTATTTATATATTTATTTGAGGTCGGACACAAAGTTTGTTTATAGTTTTATTCCCCTTAAAAAAAAAAAACACCACTTTCACAAAAACTTCTAACGAACATAGCTTCAAAATGGCGACTGACGAATTTAAATCATATGATTGAACATAACGGTAAACAAGTTTTTTACAATGATGCAGGCACGCAGTTGATGAAAATATTTTATTCAGTTCAATATTTCAAAATACGATAAAATAATCATAAAATCATTTATTGTATGTAAAAAATGACAACAATTTTCTCTTTTCCAAGTAAATACGATGCCTGTATTAAAAGATATTGATGTGTGCACTAATATTACACAAAATCAGTAACATTCCAAAATGAAAAATGCGTACTTTTAATTATGTTTAAAATATTGTTTCGAGTTGTATAGAAAGAAATTATTTAAAAAATGAAATAGTATGAGAAAACTTAAGTTTACGTTATTTTAAATATAATATATAACAGGTAATTAAAGATCTTTACATTTATAAAAAAAACTGTGATCTTTTACAAGTGTTGGCAACCCAAAACCTAAACATAGGATTTTCGAACTGGCATCTAGGTAAAAACCTATCGTGAACGGAATATATTCAGGTAGAGATGAATAAACAATTTTATTGCTGTCTGACTGTTGACAGTATTTATTTTTCATGAAACCCAACAAAATGTCGAACTTAAGGATCCAATGCAATAAATTGGGTTTTTTTGCATAGTTTTTGATAATTAAAACCAGTTGGGTAGTAATAATTAACATTATCTTTATTTTAATCATCACTCGGGCAAGTAAACATAATATATGTCATGGCAGCTGACTTTATATCGTGTGTAATGGTGGCTGACTTTGTATCATGTGTAATGTGTTCTTATTTCTTTTAAAAAAAAATGTAATTTGTTTTATTTATTTTGAGTTAATTTGTAATTCTAGTTTTGATTTTCAGTTTTTGAAGAGCTTTAATATGTTCATTAAAATATTTACAAGATTATTTGTGAGGCGAAAGTTTCAGAAGTAAGCATGCTCTGTAACAGTTGAGTCTAAGTTTCTCATAGGGTGGAAGGGTAGTGTATTAGGCACGTTACATTTTGTACATCTAACAATTAATATTTTGTTTAAAAGAAGAGTTTATTCATGTTGATCTCTTTTGTCCAACAAAATAATGATTACAGATTGAACTGTGCTTTTCAAGTAAGCCTAACTTGGTAATTTTTGAATTAAAAAATCAAAATATTTGCTTTGCTTGTGAAGTGAAAGATTCGACCATCGAATCCAATAAAACACCGAATCCTCAAATTTCGAATACTTGTTAGGATTCGATGGATTTGAAGATTCAAGTGGCCCATCTCTATTTAGAACCCAATGATCTAGATGAATATTTTGAACAACTCTCCACAGCTCTCCAAAGCAGAGGTTACCTCAAAGCCTTTAATAGACAACTAAATCTGCAGAGAAAAAAAAAAGGTGAAGACATCCCTCTCACAATACAATGACATCCTGTTTCACACCGAATAAACACTATCCTTAAAAGTGGCTACAAGTTCCTAGCCAGCTTCACCCAGACCCTAAACCTTCTTAGTTCATCCCCAAAAGTCTCTTTCAAACGGCCCCCCAGTCTACACATTATTTTAATCCATCCTGAACTTCCTGATCCCAAGAGAATTTTGGGAAAAAAAATCTACTACCAAAGGATCATAACCCTGCAGTACATAATTAAATTCAATATGTAATAATTCATTGTTTGTGTAAAGTGTATTTCCTCATCTCTTTTTGTTTACTAAAGGAAACAACGTTAGACTTTACGAATGGTTATGTTACGAGGACTTTAACATGACATTGTAAGATTGTGCCTAAGAATTAACTCACACATCCCAAAGATAATTGAGGTGCTTGTAATTGTTACTGATATAAAGTTTGTAGTCATACATGACACTGGCCTATTGGTGGATACTTGTCCCTAATAAAATTGTTGATTGTTGTCAATAGTAAATACATACAATTTATTTGGTGTTTCATCACAGACTTTATTTGGTCTAACTTTTTTCATAAAGAAAATCTTCATCTCCCTACCCTAGAACATAAGATAACAAAAATCTAAGGTGTAGTTCATTGTCATGTCACTGTGCTGTTCTAGGGGGACACAGAAAAGGCCATAGCTTTTTACCGCGGTGCACTAAAGCTACGACCTGACTTTGAACTTGCTCGTACACGACTCAACTCTGTTCTCTGCTCATTCCTGCTTGGGGACTTCCCTGCCAAGACTGGACCTTGAAACAGATAAAAACTGAGTGTACTAAATGCTGCATATTTATTTGATGAGTCACCAGTTTGCTCATTTATTACTTTAAAGGCAATTAATAGCCATTGTTGATATCAATGATGCACTTAGATTTAAATCCAGATGGGGGCCAAAAGTTTGTCTCAAAATGGTGTGAAAACAAGGGCTTATGATTTATTTTGAATAATTATAAGAAATGTCTTGGAGGGCTCTAAACCCAACAATAAGAGGAGAAAGCGTACACATTAAAGTATAAATAGGGATGTGCGAGAACCACTTTTTCAATTCAATGCATTATCAATACAAGATTATTAAAAAATATTGAGATGGGAGAGCGAGATGAATACTTCCTTTGAAAGTACAAAAATGTAAATTGGGTTTATTAAAGTAAATATATATTTTATAAAGTTTTAACGTTCCTTTTGACATTTGGCCTGGGCTTGCTTTGGATTATCTTATAGATAATTTCAAACACCCATGATGTAACTAATACATATTTTAAATTAGGCCTGAGCGATATCCCAAACTTTGGGAAATTGGATGTTCCCGAAACTCGAGGGAGAAAAATATTTCTAAAACTTTTTCCGAAAAAAAACACCTAATTTAAAAAAATGTCATTTAATGAACGATTTGTCATGGTCACGTTTATATTTAATGTTCATTAAAAATATTATTAATCTACTAAAAGTTAAGTTAACCTTAATTATATTAAGAAGACGAATACCCAAAACAAGTTGCTTTTATTTTACAATACAACCATATAGTCAACACAACATAATCGAACTAGGGTACATATAATTGACGGTAATATTTACCCCTGAATATATTTATTGCTAAAAACACATTTTTATTGCATAATAATAATAACAATAATAATAAAAGTGGCTTTTAAATATCAAATTATGCACAAAATACACCATCACAATTATTTGCATATAGACAAGTCATCTGTGTTAATGTTATTATTTGGAATGGCATCCATTTGCTTTTCATATCATAGATAATAACATTTCCATAACCTAATATTTTTCGAGTACAACTGCTTTTTTTTTTTAGAATTTCAGTAACTAAATTGATAGAGGTAACCAGGCTTACTGGATCACTTAAGAAATTTTTTTTTAAGTAGTTATTAAAATTATGCCATGATTTTTTTATTTAAGATGATGTTTAGCCAATATTAATATTTATTTTTAGAATTTATTTATATTTAAACCAAAAATGCGTGATTAAAAACACATAATTGTAATACTTGCACTAGGCCTAGCTTTTTTATTTTACCTTACTTAACACTTGTTAAACAAAATAATATTTAGTTTTAAATTGGAAAATCTACAATTTAAAATCAATTATTATAAATATTTAAGAGTATATAAATTTTATTTTCCTTTAAAAAATTCCATACGATCACAGAATTAAATTGTCCTTTTTCTAAGCACCACTCAAAAATATATTTTATATTTACCATAAAATTTAATCCCATTCTGATCAAA